>JACXVL010000398.1:33691-59916 GCA_014898675.1 Athelia sp. TMB | reverse complement strand
GCACCAACGAAACTATTCTCGTAAGTCTTTTGCTTAGCTGTCGATTCAAAACTAATCGAGAAATTGTCAGAAAATTGTTACCGACCAGCGATTTGATCTCCCAGCAGGCATCGAGAACAACTTTACTGCCCCCGTCTTTTAGAGCGAGTACACCGCAAGTTTGCCCTCACGTGGCATCCAGTTGTAACCAACGGCGTGGCCACGTCGCGTGCCTCGCGTGAGTTCAACCCGATGTCGACTGATTTTCAGTCGGCAACGAGGATTAATTAATCGTGTTTCAGCTTGTAGCTGACATCCGTGTGCTGTGTTATCTGGATTACAGCTGTAGACTGACGTGGCGGGGGTCTGCTCTTTCAACGTAGTCGGCAGATGAGATACAGGTAACATTGTAATGCTGTAGGATCACGATATCACTCGTATATGAGAGAAACATAATCATAATTGGCATGCTGAACTGTGTACTACACTTGCCCCGTGGAGTCTTCGCCGCTTGGCTCGTCACCCTCAACTGCAGAGCCACCCTCGGTGCTTGCACCTCTCTCAACAGCCTCATTCAAGTCCAGCACCCATGCGTCCGGCTCGCCTTCTTCGATCTCAATGGTCTGCTGGCCGTATGTGGCTCGATCTTTGTCAAGGGACGCCTTCAATGCTCTAGAATGAGATTCAGCAAAAATAATAGTGACATAGCAAAACACTCACTTGGCCAAGGCTTTCGCGGGGTCAGGTTTCGTCTTCGCCACTGCACGAAGTGTATCAAGTGTACGGTCCACTTCATCCCAGTATTTGTCTCCAGGATGGTCTATGATAACTTTGCGCTTTGTGACGAAAGTGTAAGTAAGCCTCAGTTTACCCAAAACGAGTGTGCACATACCATAAGGGACACTCGAGCGCACAGCTCGACACTCACAACAGCTCGAGTTCCGTCAATCATCTTCTTGGTAAGGTTGTATATGTCGAGTTTCTTCGAGTCGGGAACAGGAGTGCCATCGGATTTGGGAGGCTTGACAGTGGCCCAGACCTACCGGACCATGAGGTGTTAGCATATTCCCAGTGTGCAAGTACAGGAAGTAAAATACTCACCGCCTTCTTGAACTTCGCCCTGGCCTGCGTAAGCTCGTAGTCTACAACAGATGTGACTTTCGCCCAGTCGGCGGGGTTGTTCTCGATGCCTGCTGGGAGATCAAATCGCTGGTCGGTAACAATTTTCTGACAATTTCTCGATTAGTTTTGAATCGACAGCTAAGCAAAAGACTTACGAGAATAGTTTCGTTGGTGCTATTCTTCTTGTAACCAGGTAGGTTTTTGGTGCACAGAACAGCCATCGCCATACCTCGAACATTTTTCTGAAACCTTGTCAGCAGCATGCATTCGTTCGGCAAATGACGTTACCTTAAAATTCTCCGTAGGCACAAAAGCGGGAGCTGCAGTCACGATCTTGTTGACGCTGTTGGATAGGGCCTGGATCTCGACATACATCTTGGCTTCGCGAACCAGGCTAGTGTCCTACGAAGATATCAGTAGGTGTTTGGTAAGCAAAATAGAATAGAATTTTACGGTGAGGAATTTTTCGACATCAGTTTGCTGATCGGCACGAAGCCTCTTCTGCTGAGCATATTTCTTGATGGCCTGGGAGGTGTTGCCATTGACGATGTTGTGAGAGATCGATGGCATCGGCCCATTTGTTGCGAATGGATTGTGTTCAAGGACAGGCGAGGCAGTGCTGGAATGATCGAAGTCAGCATCTGATGAGGCTCGGGCACGCTTCTGCCCAGTTGTGTTATCGCGAATAGGAGATGAAGCAACGTCCATAGCATCCAAAAGTTCGTCTGAGACGGGCATGATATCGAAGAGATGGGGGACTTGGGCTGAATATCTTCAGCTCATCTGAGAAGCTTTTAGGCATACTGACCTCATTGTGCCACTCGATTTTCGGCCTCAGGAACAGCCTGACAATGTGCCGGTAGCTGACAAATAAAACAAAGCAAGGTCAGATCAAATCAAACAAGTGGATAGTGCTTCGATTGTATTCACCTTTTCCCTTGCACATGCTGCGCTCCTCGTTGCTATCAGATCCAAGAGCACAATGACCCGCTCTGCTGCCCCGGTCCCCGAGCGTGAGTAGACAATGAGAAATGTTATATATTGGCCCTGAAAGATATATTAGCGTTCACCACATCACCGGATGGCAAGATGGTAAAATGTAAGGTCTGCGCACCGCACATTCCCTTGGAACCAAAGAGGTGGATGCTGCGAGGGAGCATGTCTACACATCTCAAGACTGATTCCCATCGTGGCCATGCTCATGCGGGCCATACAGTCTCCCTTGAAGAGCGTGTGCGAATGAATGAACAACAAGCTGAGGCAGAGAGAGCTCAGCGCGACACACAAGCTACAGCATTGCAAAACTTACCTGACTTTCATATGAGAAGCCCAGCTCCACGAGAGCAAAGTCAACAGGAATTGGGAATGTGGGACGAGTATGAAATGAATGGAGGAAGTTTTGAGATTGCTGAGGACCCTGCCGAGTTGGCCGAAAGAGAGGGAAGGCAATGGCTTGAACGAGAGGTTGGTGAGCTCAGCATATGGAATGCTGAGGCCTTTGCAAAGGCCATTGGGTTCGGTGATACCGTGAATGTTGACATATTGGAGGATGACCCTGAGGTTGACGAGTTGTTGGCAGAGGCAATGGGGAATGCCCGTGAGTGGACTTGTCAACTTTCGCTGCGACAAGGTCACATGACACGATCAACTTGGCTCACCTTCCGCTACCATTTTGCAGATGTCGATGAGCCAGAGACAGCAAACCATTTCGGGGGAACACAAGGTGCAAGAAAGAACAATGAATTTCGTCCATATGACACAAAAACGGTGTGAACTTCTATTTAATGCTGATATTTGGTCTTGCCGCCACTGACCCTGCCACAGATGTTCTTGCTTGATGTCTTAGACAATCTTCCTCATCTCAGAATCTCCGACTCCCTCATGAAAGTCTTTCTTTGGATCCTCAAGGAATGTGGTGCCAACGATGTGCCGTCATTTTATCGACTTCGCAAGATGCAGAAAAGTCTGTGTGAGCACTCGGGTGTGCCAACGTTGCCATGCAAGTCTGGCCAAGGAAATGTATTCTACATTAATGATCCACGAACTATCATTGCCAAGGTATGCCTCCTCATCTTTGTCAAATTTTCGTGATCTAATAATAGCACCAGGACTGGGCAAATCCATTGGTTCGCAAATACATACATGTTTACCCAGAGATCACCGATGGGCCAATTTCTGAGATTTGGCATGCGGAGAAGTGGCGAAAAGATATGGATCTCAGTGCTCTCAGTCAGATGTGGGACGATGGTAATGGTAAGCATTACTTCGTCAACGAACTCTGCCGTCTGCAGAATGGAGATTATTGCATTCCGGTGCGATGGTTGGCCAAGTCCGCTTCGAATGGAAAACAGTCCTACCATGCTGATGCATACCGTGTTTCCATTAACAAAGACGTAACTTTCTATTTCCTTGTCGGTTGGGCCTTGGCTGATTTGAATTTCTATGCCTTAGGGATTTGCACAGGTTGAAGATAGCGAGACGATAATAATTTCAGCAAATGATTTAATGAATAATTATCTCAATCTCGAACACGCAGGTGTACCAGAGTTTACCGGTACGTTCTTTGCATTAATATCCTTTGTCGACCGCCCCTGACATCCACGACAGTGAAATCTATTCTCTCTGGCTACCCAATCGCTATGCCAAATCCAGAGCGCACATACGCAAGAGGCCGTCCAATTTATACCAGTCTTATTGACTTGTTTGGTGATGACGTGTCTGGAAACCGTACTAAATCGTGGAACAAGCACTGGAATTGCTATATGACCCACCGGAATCTGCCTCGAAAACTTCTTCACCAGGAATTTCACGTTCACTTTATATCTACGTCTCCAAATGCGACTATTACAGAGCAATACTGTGATTTTAAAAAGATTATTGAGTGAACATTTATTCTCGCAACACCATCTTCCCGTGAACTGACGAAATTTGCAGATCAACTCATTCAAAGCCCATCGAGACTTACGACGCGCTTACTAATGATGAGGTGCTTGTGAAGCTCTACCAGAGCAGTGGGCCGGCAGACAACCCAATGGCCAATGAGATCTGCGGCCACATGATCGGTAGGGCTAACCTTCCTTGTCGGAAGTGCAACGTTGGAGGGACCCATCGCGAGAAGGAATCTGATGAGGTCTACCACTCCATGTTTACAGTGAGTTGCAATGGACATTAACCGATTATTGACATACTGAGAACGACATCATAGGCTGGTGAACCACGCACTAAGGGAGAAACCCTAGCAGAAGTTGTGTCCCAGGTGGAGCTAGCATGCCTCGGAGTTGCCAGCCACGTAGAGACACGACAGACAGCCAGTGGTGTAAAGGATGCCTACACGCAGCCTTGGATCGAAGAGCTGATCAATCGAGCAAGGAAGATGCATCAAGACGAACCGAACCGGACCCACGAGTCGATCAAGCAAGAGCTGCTGGCTTGGGTTGAAGAGAACAAAGATCGTGTTTATAATAGCTTCTTGACGATGAAAGGTGTGTTCTCGATTTAGATGTGGCTTGTTCATCCAGCTCACTGCCAGTTGCCGCAGGATTTGATCCAAACCGTGACACACCAGTTGAGCTTCTGCACACAATTCTTCTGGGCATTGTCAAGTATGTCTGGTATGGCTCACACTCCACCTGGTCAGAGGCGTCCAAGAAGACTTTCGCAATACGCCTACAGTCTACCAATACAAATGGCCTTTCAATCCATGCCATTCGATCAAATTACATCATGCAATATGCGAACTCACTCATCGGTCGCCAATTGAAGACTGTGGCGCAAACCAGCGTCTTTCATGTTTATGACTTAGTCAGTGATAAGCAATTTGCATTGTGGAAGGCAGTGGGTCAGCTCTCTGCGCTGTTGTGGTTCCCGGAGATACGTGACCTTAATACTTATCTGGTGAGTGTATATCACCCATATTACCATCTACTCAAACTCAATGCATCCAAACCGGACCGCCAGGAGGACGTTGAGACAGCAGTTGCCAATGTTCTCGACCTTTTCGCCGAGATTGACCCCAGCAAAATTATCGAAAAGATCAAATTACACATACTTGCCCACGTTCGCGAAGACATTCTTCGATTTGGCCCTTTGGTTGGTGTGGCAACCGAATTCTTCGAGTGCTTCAATGTGATTTTCCGCATGTGCTCTATCCTATCGAACCATAGAGCGCCAAGTCGGGACATTGCATATCAACTTGCTGACCAAGAAGCCATGAAGCATCGACTTACAGGAGGGCATTGGCGATCTGAATTGGTTTCCGACTCAGGCTCTGCAGTGTGGGAATGCGCTGGACCAGGAGTTATTGATTACCTGCGAGAGAAACCTCTCTTGCAGAAACTTTATGGTTGGACGGATCCACAGCCAAAAGCCCCTGGTGCGTGTGTCATTCTATTTTATTATCACCCAAATACCTACCAGCCAACAGGAACATTTGGTTTGGCACCAATGACGCGGGGCCATGGTCAACATGTTCGGCCGTCTGTCAATTTTGGTGATACCGCGACTTCTAAAGCACTCAACGCTGCAGCATTTTCATCCATTTCTCAATGGAACCCTTGTAAGTATATTGTAGCACGATCGGGTGATCAGTGCATTGTTGGATCATGGATTGTGGGGGAGTCCCCGATTGATGTAAGTTGTTCAAGTTTATCGTGTTTGAAGTGCTCATGACTTTCGCAGAACTCCTCAACGATTGGCCGAATCGTTGAAGTGCTGAGCCAAGGAATTAGTGCAATCGTCGTAATCGATGTGTTCCACGCCGCCAGCACGCGGCATCCACTCTTTGACATGCCCATGCTCGCTCGTCGCCAGGAAGAGACAACATATCTCATATTACCAGGAAAGGTAAGTAAAAAAATTGATTGTCCGTTGTGATAGAATGGTCATCTCATTCCGACATTAACTAGGCTATACAGTTCGAATTCAATGTCCAGCATGATTGCCACTCAGCGGGCTGCAGGGCAAACGGGGTACGGCCTGTTGTTCAGGAACGGGTCGAGTCTGATTTGACAGAAACATTTATCGTGCACGAGGGCTTAGCCAGATATGTGATCAACACTCACGCTTTTCACAACGCCCACCTTATCCGACATATCCTCCCGCGAAATCTCACTGCGCCGATTCCACTTTACGATGACCGACGGAAAAAACACGACGAGCTTGCGGCAACACTCCGGAGCTCAGAAGACGAGAAACGGCGGAAGAAAAAGGAGAAGGAGCAGCAGAAACAGAAGGAAAAGGAGGCAAAGGCTGCAGCTGCAGTTCCTATTCACAGCAGCGAGTCTGGGGACCCAGGAGCGACTCAAGATCATGGCTCTCGCAAAAAGCGGAAGGCCAAGTAAAAGTTTCAACTATTTCATTCAGTGTAATATAAAAAATCTCATCCTGCTCATTCAACCTGCCCTTCGGTGCTCCGCCTCTGTCCTCAAATTCCTCATCCATTGTGAAGCCCATCCACCTCATCGAACGGCACACCCCTATTGTCATGCCTGCACTGCTCCAGCTGAGCATGTGCTTCTCGCAATTGCCCTTTCTCCCGCGGGGCGGCCGACTGACAAAGCTCCAGATGAACTCACTGCGGCCACTCATCACAGGCTGCAGCGCGCAGTGGTGTGCGGCAGAAGCTCTCCGCCTCATTATCATCATCATCGGAGGGCGACGAGCTCTCGTACGTGGCAAGGCCGGCGTCATCCATGGAGCAGTGTGGCTGCGCTGCTGGCTGAGGGGCACGGCAAAGAGGAAAGCCCATGCCATGCAGACGCCGGCCCTAGTCAGGCATGTATAGAGGACATCTCGGAGAGCCACCACCCACCGCGCATACTCGCTCTCGGGGTGCTCGCGACTGAACATGTGGTGCTGGCACTGCTCTGCGATGGGCGCGATGAGGCCGAGGTGGTGTGCGGTGTGGTGCGCCTCGATCTCACGCGTAGACCACTCTGAGGTGCTCCGGTAGAGCACCCAGCCCTGATTGACGTTGTGGTCTGCGCGGTGCGCGAAGATGACGTCTACCTGGTCCATCTCGAGGCAGTTGAGGCAGTCCTTCGTGCCCTCGAAGATGTGTTTGCGTGAGAGGCCGGCATCGTTCGGGCCCTTGCGTGTGCCCCAGAAGAGCCTGGTGGTGATGACGAGGTCTGTGCGGCGCAGGCTGAGCTCCTTGATCACTTGTCCACTGAGCAGATCGGCGTACTGTGAGATCGGGGCCAGGCAGGTCACATATAGCGAGAGGGCTTACAGTTCGCTCTCAGAATTTCCCTCTACGTAGAACTCAGCGACATCGAGCATGTTGATTCCATGACAAATGCAATTTTGACGATGTCCTACAATTTCGCGCAGACACTTTGTCAGATCTCAATGATTCCGTCGTCGGTAGTTCGAGAATGAGCGTACCTTTACAGGATCGCCAATGACAGTTGCGAAGCCGTATAATGTGAGTGCCTCCCGGCACGGAGAGCCTTGAGGAGGTTTGTGCCTGTCCCACCTCGAGCGCCGGTCGATGTGAAGGTACTGGGGTGTGCAGAGTGGTGAGCATGGGGTGCGCGATGCAGCAGCGCAAGTGCGTTGTATAGCGGGTCCCAGGCGGGGTCCCAGCAAAGTACAATGCACTGCAAGATAATAGGAAACTTACTTGGGGCAGGGGCGTGCCCGCGAAGGCAGGGGGCAAGAGCTGAGCGTGTTCGAATCAGTGTTATAGTTTTGTTATGTAATTGATCTGGCTTGCCTTTTTGACTTGAACAATGACCCTCATGCACGCGCACATGCTTCAGCTTTCATCTTTGGGCTCCTGTGTCTTGCTTTATCTCTTACTTGCTTTGTTCTTGAATGCATTTATGAGCTGTGTACTGGATTCTGGGTGACTCACGAACCTCAAAGGATGGACTACAATCGGGAGCCAAAGAACCTGCTGCCAGCGCGCACCGAGCGACCGCGCAGAGCAGCATTTGAGTTAGTGAGTCGAACAAAGTGAGTATTCGATCTTGAATCGTCCAAAATCCCTATGCTAACATTTTCAGCCGTATTGTGCTCGCACCTGGGGGGTATCTGGACTCGCAGACCAGCGACACTCAATTCTTCTCCGACGCTGAGCATGATTCGCAACAGCCGCCCTTTCAAAACCCTTTGGTCGACGACGAAAACTCCAGCATCCCAGGAACTTCTGCATTCAACGTGCCTAACTTCATTTCGCCTTCCTCGACCGAAGATCGCCCAGGTTCACCAGACCGTCGTTCTTCTGGCTCTCTCGACAAATGGGTAGCTCTGGATGGTATTTTAAATGGACCTGGCTATGGGGACGGCCGCCCTTGGACGAAGTTTCCCATTCTCGCGAGTCGCCGCTTTGGTCAGGAGCGCCCCGATATCGCTCTGAGGTGGGCGGCCTTGCAAGCTTCCGATGAAGAGGCCCTTCTCGTCTCGGATTTTTTCCACGGCTATCGGACGCTGGCACACACGTTGAAGCCGAACAATGTAGTGCAAGGCGAGTCCATATATCTCACATTGTTCATCGTTCGCCTCCTGCCGTTCATGAGCCGCGCCGTCATGGACTCCAATATCACCAGGCAGCGGCAACTCCTGCAAGATTTTCGCAAGATTTTGGGTGCAATTGAGATGCTGATAGATGTCGAGGAGGAGGCGCGCGAACATATCAATGATGTGATTGACGAGGAGCTCGAGGGGATGGAGGAGCCGCTAAGCATGTAATTCTCTAGCTAAACCAATATGTGTTACAGCTCGACCACCGGGGTGATTTCGAGCTCAGAACCAGGTGACGGACCCGTGAATAGATTATACAAATTACAGGTGTATGGTCATATATATTCAACGTGATAGTGAGGTATATTACAGCCTGACAACTACCAGCTGGAAAGTGACTGTAAATTAGCCATATTTGAGGCTGACGCGCAAGCTAATAACTAGATGACGGTCTCACGCGGATCCTATATTTCGGCAAGTTGGCGGTGTACGAGTCCTACTAGAAGGCCCGCTGGGATAGCGATGATAGCAATCGCCGATGCCCGCCACATGAGTAGCTCGGCACGAGAACGAAATGCGTATGACCAGGCGATGCAGTGCACCGCGCCAAATGCCATCGCCACCAACAGTGCAATGATGTCAGCCTTGATGAAGTCATCCGTTTCGGCATTCCCGGCCCAAAACGTCGGGACCCGTTGCAAGTAGTCCAAGTTCATGTTCCCGTCCTGACCGCCTATGATGTAGAAAGAGATCATCACCCAGATGGGCCGGTGTTTTGCCTTCCCTTCGACTCGAACTCCCGGCACGCGGATGGCGCAGCTGACGTTGAGTGGCTTGTCCCACCAAGCGACATACATCGCCACCGTCATGACGGTGTACGCCAGAGTCATCACCTCGAGGTTGGTAAGCGGAAGGTCCCCGACCAGCCGCGCGATGCACTGCACCACAAACCAGACCGTCTGAAGGACGGCGATGCTTTTAGACAGCACGTCGCCGTTGCTTTGGTTGGATAGCTCGTCCGCAGTGGGTGGCACCAGCCTGCCGTCGCGGACGAGTTTGACCACCTCATCGGGATCTAGAGGATGGATCGGGCCGTTCTCATCGCAAGCCTGGTAGCCACCCATGACAACGAAGAATCCATGAGCTGTTTTCCACGCTACCTTCCAGGTTAGTCGGAAGTAGTGCATGTCAAAATATGCACACACCTTGATTCAATTTCCCGACGCTCATCGCGCTGAGCCCTATTCATCAAAAAGATCAACAATGCGAAAGAAACAACAGCTTCGGTAGACATACATGCACATTGTTTCTCTGTATGCGCCAGATGTGACGGCTCGCTTATGGTGGAAGGTCGTTTCCCAAGCAAATTCTCTGATGAACCACGCCCCGAGACCTCAACACCTCGATCTTTATCACTTTCTGGATGCTCTCTTGCCCAATTTCTCATTGCCATCGTCCTCGCCATCTCAAGCTCCTCCGCTAACTGGTGCGCCCGAAGTCGCTGTCGAACCGCCCAAGCTAACACCCATTCAGGGGCCATGAGAGTAACACAGAAAACAATGACCGGTTGCCTCTGATCGCAAAGCTTCGACCACAACCACCGTGCTGATTTCGCGATGAGCCCAGGATTCGAGTTTGGGTCGGGGACGGTTCTCGGAGCGGGGATGTTCCGATGCACGGCGACCCATACACATGCAAAGATCGTGGCCAGGCAAGTCTGCACGATGGAGTACAGGGTGCGGCAGGTATGGATATCGTCGCATGACCTGGCGATGATGGCTGTGGTGGTATTCATCGTAGCGGATAGCGCAGAGGTGGCGGGCGCGTGTAGCGCTGACGTTACGTTCATGGTGAGGGAGTGGACGGACGGGAAAGCCAGGAGAATGGCTAGAAGTGTAGACATCTTGGCGAATGTTCATCGCAGCGTTTCGACTGAACACCTTTTATGACAGAGAGCATAGTTTGATGGCAGCAGTCATATGCACAGCCCTGCCTCGAGGACATCGCCAGTTGGCCTCGTTATCGCCATTGAAACGACCCAATTCGAGACCCAGATTTTGGAGCACATAGACGCAGTAGTGGATCCAATCAAGACAGAAGCTATCTTGCGTGGCCTAGTGAATGCCAGCAAGACTCAGAAATAGTCTTAACGATCCGTTGGATGATGCTGGAGCCTAGGATGTACACCGCAAGTTTCCGCCCACAGCACGGCCAGCGGGAAGCTAAGTCCGTTCATTTCCATCCCGCCCTGATGGACGTGTCGTCAGCGAGGCAGGGAAGGGGCTCGAAGAAAACAGACGCACTGTGCTCTCATGGCTAGTGCCGCCGCAGCGTGCAGCAATTGATGTAAGTCCGAATACCAACCCCGTCGCCACTAGATCTGATAGAAGGTCGAAGAATACAAGGTGGAAAAGCGGCGGTGAAAAGACGGGGATAAAGCTTACAGCGCTTTGCATATTTACGTGAACAGCGAAATTTTTGAAAACCGTGTGTGGCGTGGAATTTGTGACCGACTGTCACGCTAGATAATCTTATCTTCGTCCTGCATCGTGTTTGCAAGAGCCGTAGCTGAGGAAATCAAAGAAAATATCATTCTGGACTACTATGAGAAGCATATGACAGTGCGGGAGATTGCCGCCAAGCAGCGTGTATAGATAGGCTTGATGTTGAAGGTGCAGCCTGGCACGTGGGTAGAGCCCGGCATCTCGTATGGACGGGCAAGGTGGGGGGCAAAGGTAGGTTTCGCCACAAGCTCCTGAAATGGGTATCCTGATGACTATGAGCCCATACATTCATAGGATCATTGCGAGGAGCAGGAAGCATGATATAATCAGAGAAAGAGGTAGTGAGAGGTTGGAAAAGGATGAAAGAGGATGAGGATAGTTGGCGCACCTGTAGCCAGCCTTTATATCATCTTTGATTCTCAGAACATGGCCAACGTGCAACTAATCACGCTGGGGCCTACAACTTGAAGATGTTGGTGTTGATTGCAGATCAGGTCAAGAGAGGTCGAGACAGGCGAGTTTTATCAATATGTAATCAGTTTATTGACGTAGATGACCTCCCAGTTGCATTGCAGAGTGCATAACAAAGTTGATGGTGCTGGGGGAGGGGGTAGAAACGAAGGTGCAGACAGGCCCGCGGCTGCTGCCAAAGGTTAGCGCCCATTGTCACTCGTCACAATTCCACGCCACATGCGGTTTTCAGAAATTTCGTTGTTCACGTAAATATGCAAAGCGCTGTATATGCATTGGGTAAGTTAGGGAGCACAAATGAAAAAGTTCGCTAAGTGTAACAACATGGTGGAGAATGAAATGAAATTGAGTTTATGCGTGAAAGGGAATATAGCTAACCACGAAGAACGAAAATAGATATGATGAAAAGACACGCATGAATAAAGTAACGGGATGCGCGCATAGATGAAGTGCGCATATAGCCCAAAAGCATGTACCGGTACTAGAACGTACACCCAAGCAAGCGTCATACAAAGAACAAGACACTATGAGCCGCATCATAGCTGAAGATACCAATCAATACATGGAAATACTCGAGGAAACGGAGAACGACTCAACCTGACAGTACTGATGACGTTTTCTGATCGACTACCAAAGCGACGCCGTCACCACATTGCCTGATCGTCGCACACACCTCTCTAGGCAAGACCCTCTCGAACTCGAGTGTTAGATATGTGCCCAAATTGTGTTTGAAGTCCAGTATCAGGACCAGCCGGGAACTGGGCAAGTAGGGGAAGAGGAAGTCACGAAGGCAACGAGACATGCCTATGGGAAAAACTTATCGTCAGCTTGAGCGTCTGCAAGTTTGAACTAGGCAGACGTACTTTGTGGGAAGCAGCGGTATATGATCCACAAAGGTGAACAATGATCATGGCGCGCTCCGAGCTGTAAAGGTGGTGTGGGCATACCAGGATGCAGACTTCAGCGCTAATATCTTCGTTTCCAGGCTTCCCGATAGTCAGGTGTCCTGTCGGAAAACCATAGTACACGCGGCGCGGAACCCGACAAGCACAGTCTCAAAGACTTCGGTCTGAGTAGCTTCTAAGTCGCGGCGATGGTTGCGAGCCAAAGCGGTGCGGGTTGGGCGTGCGTCTCGCCATATGCCGATTGGCTACTGGTTTCGTGATTGGCCTCAAAAACAGGGTATGCGGGTTTTCAGCCAGTGACGCGTGACTTGGCGTTGTTCGCAGCGAAGGCAAGACCAAAGAGCTTGACGCAGAACTGCCTGTCGAAAATGGCCCAGCATGTGTGAAAGGAGAGTTGTTGTCAATGGCGAGGGCTGTGAGTCGGCGGGTCCTTCCCATGTGTGTTCGCATTCCGAGAGTCGTCGGGGAGGGAGGCGAGTTAGGTGGCCTGCGACGAGATGCCATACTGCGATGCGGGAGCACGAGCGCCTTGCGTGGTGTACTTTCTTCGTCGCCCATGATAAACTCGTCGCCCTAGGTCGGCGCTGAGAATTATAGGACCTGGTTAGGTGACGAGGGCCGAGTGCGTCTCCTTGGATGGGTCCAAATGCCGCAGTCGCACTATATTGGAGCGAAAGTATAGCACCAAAGGTGACTCGCACTATAAGATAGATACGAATGATCTGGGGAAGGCAGAATGCACGTGAGTGGCCTGTGATGTTTGCAGACACATGAGGTCGATGCGTGAATTGAAGGTGCTGCAAACACACACCTGCGAACACCAATGCTCATCGATATATCCATCTCGTTCCAATTGTCTGGCGGGTGATCTTTGGTGTATGGCTGAGAAGGCGCAACTCGGGTCGGGACGCCAAATTAGGCAATGTCGGCTTTTGTATAAATTTGTATATGATTCATCGGGAACTTCCATGGCCATGGCCAAGAGCTGCTCCGAGTCAGTGATTACCAACTGCGAACTCAAACTCCTTCAACCGCTGTGGACCCATTCTCTAAAAGAATTTTTGTTGCGAATTTTCAAGAGTAGAATCACCAAGCATGCGACCTACAAAACTCTTGCGAAACTCGACACCATATCTGTCTCCGATGCTTGTGTTCGATTGACGAATGCTGTCCAGCCACTTGCAATGCCATGATCATTTCAGCAATTTATTTCACCTGAAAAGACCCGCTCTCCTTGCATGCTTCAGTCTATCGACATGCTGTGATGCGTCCCTCAAGTCCTCGAGGCAGGGCTGTACATCTGATGCCGCTATAAAAAGCGTCCAATTGAAGTGCTACGATAATCTTTTGCGATGATGTCTATATTTCTGGCCATTCTCATCGGTTTTCCCTCCATCGATACTGCCAACTCCCTCACCGCGAGCGCATCATCAATGCTACATGCGCCTGCCACCTCAGCGCTATCTACCAATGTAAACCTCACCACTACCGCTATCACGAGGTCCTGCGACGACATCCATACCTGTCGCACCTTGTACTCTATCGTGCAGACATGCCTCGCCACGATCTTTGCGTGTGTATGGATCGCTGTGCATCGTAACATCCCCGCTCCCAGACCCGTCTTCGATCCGAACCCGAATCATGTACCGATCTCGAAAGCAGCGCGGTGGTTTTGGTCGAAGATCCGCGATCTGAGGCAACCAGTCATTGTTTTCAGTGTCACTCTCCTGGCGCCTGAATGGGTCTTGGCTTGGGCGGTCCGACAGCGACTGAGAGCTGGAAAGTTAGTGAAAGAGCTTGAGAAAGCGAGGGCGGAGGCGACAGAACAGTGGGGAACACCGGGGAGGGTTGAAGATCAAGATACTGGTGTCTCGGGGCGTGGATCATCAGAAAACCTGATCGAAAAAGAATCTTCTGCCTCAGGCGAACCATCACATCCTGCGCATACAGAAAATCAATGTGCATGTACGTCTACAGGGGCTGTTTGCGCGTCTGCATTGTTGACTTTATATCAATAGGGTTCAGCGCGAGGAGTGTCGGAAAATTGGGTCAAGGTGCGTGCATAGTTGGACCAGCTAATGCCCCTGCCTGACCTGGAAGGCAGCGTGGACCAAAGCTCATGCATTTTTCGCCATCATGGGAGGCTACCAGGCTTGTGACGAGAAAGGCCCAATCCATCCTCTTCATCCCGATAAGGTGGTTGAACTCGTCCGCGAAGCCAGGCTGGTGCCACCCACTGGAGACGAGCTATCCAACCAAAGCAAGGGCGATGTACTCTCTAAAGGTGTTGCCGTCATTCAGACGGTCTGGTTCGTGGTGCAGTGCATCGCGCGGCTGGTGGAGGACCTTCCGCTGACCAACCTGGAGGTCATGACCCTTGCGTACACGGTCATGACGGTGGCTATGTATGTTGCTTGGTGGGACAAGCCGCTCAACATTAGCTGTGCAACCCGCGTACAGGGAGCCCCAGTGAAAGGACAGGCTTCAAACGAGAACGCGTGGCAAACAATGTTTTCCTATGTCATTGGCGATCAAGACAACATTGTGGACTTGCGCTACTTGCAACGTGTCCCGACCTTTTGGGCCGGGGAGCCTGATGTAAACGACTTCATCGGGGCTGACATTATCGCGCTAGTGGTGGCGATGGCATTTGGTGCGGTCCACTGCATCGCCTGGTCGTACCCATTTGCTTCTCCAGCCGAGCGATTCATGTGGCGTGCATCGGCGATTGCTATTATTGTCATTCCAGCAGGCCTTCTGATAGGATTGACTCTCATTCCAGGTCACGTCGACAGCAGACCGAGGACGTTTACTGTGTTCGGTCTTAGCATTCTCGGTGCCCCAGTATATATATGCGCCCGAGCGATCCTTTTGGTGCTATCGTTCACTACCCTCAAAGCTCTATCTTATCAAGTCTATAAAACAGTCCAGTGGACCGATTTCATACCCCATATCTAGCTACATGCGCTTTGATTACAGTACTACATCGATCAGCCACCATTGTAACCAGATCGTCCACATGACTATCCGCAGATAATATCGCTCTGCCGGCGCATCTCGTTTTTCTCTTCCCTCAAGGTCAGCATAAGACCCAGTCTTTGAAGCACGGGAGTACAGCTGCTTCTAAGCTTTCAGCGCCACGGCGCTGACCCCGTGCCTGAAGCACCGCGTTCCGGTGTAGCTGCGTGGCCCAGCAACACATGTACATGCAGGTGCCATACAACGAACAGGACGCTATGAGACGCATCATAGCTGAAGATACTAAGCAAATTAATACATGGGAATACTCGAGGAAACAGAGAATGACGCACCTCTGCTATAAGCTGACTGTACTAGTGACGTTTCTGATCGACTACTAGACACGACGCTGTCACCACATTGCCTAATCATCGCGCACATCTCTCTAAATAGGACCCTCTCCGAACCGAAGACATGTAGATATGTGCGCAAACTGTACTTGATGTCCGATATCAGGACCAGCTGAACCCTGACAAGCGGAGGAAGGGAGAAGAAATCACGAAAGCAGCGAAACACATCTAAGGAAGAAATGTATCGTTAGTTTATGCGTCTTTGGGTTCGACCTGGACAAACGCACTTGTAGGAAGCAATAGTAGATGATCTCTTCAAGACAAACGTGTACTACCGCTGCAGTGCGCTTCGGACTTGGACCAGAGTGCGGGGCATATCGGTATGCAGACTTCAGCACTGATGGTATCCGGTGATAGCAGCCTCAAAGACTCGACCTGAGTCACTTTGGGGTCACGGCGATAGTGACGAGCTAGAGTAGCGCGAGCCAGGCGTCCGTCTTGCCATATCGTGGGTGGTTGCAGGCGGTGACTCGGCGATATGGTATTACTGGCGAAGACGCGATAGGGAAGCAACATGAAGTCGCGCCGGTGCGCTGATGCTTCCTCTTGTAGAAGTGCTTCGAAACTGGTTCAAAGCAGATGGAGGCGGGGGGGAGTGGTCATGAACACTTCTGCCGATATGTATGGGCGATGGAGTGGGCGCCCATGCTCAGCAGCTTGATCTTCTTCGTCCATAACCAGTGCAACCTCATCCAGAGGCGCTCTTCTCCCCTCCACCTCTTTCTCGTCAGCCCGCTTGCTTCCCTTGACACCTTTCCTCGACGAGACACGCTCAACCCCCACTGCGTGCGCCTAAGATCGCTCCGACATCTCGGAAATGACGGACTTGCGATGAGGAGTGCAAATATTCCTCTCTCGAATGTGGGTGGGTGCCCGGGGCATCGCATGTATTCATCGCCTGGGCCTTCTTGATGCCGTCCTCTGTACACTCCATCATCGAGATAGGCTGGCGGCTATATCTGCATGTCACGCGAGCGCAGATGGAGAAGGGACCCTAGCCAATATGAACCGGGTATGATAGGCGATGTGATGTGCTGGACTCTGCCCATCGTCCACAGAGCGCTGGAGCGCGCTCGGGTGGAGTCTGGTATCGCCTGAAAATGGTGCTGGGAGTGAGAGGAATGTCGCTGGAGGTGGATTCGGGGAGTCTAGATGCACGCCATGAAGTGGGGGTGGAACCATTGCCATTGTCCTCGGAAACTGGTGCGGGAGTCTTCGGCGCTTCAACCAACGACGTGTAGCTTCTCGTTGTCCGCAGCAAAGGCAAGGCGGAGGAACTATGCGCTGGAAAGATTCTTAACGATAGTCTAGTATACGTTGAAGGAGATTTGGCACCGACGGCGAGGGCTTTTAGTCAGAGGGTCCTGCCAATATGGGCTCGGCATTCTAAGAGTTGTTGGGAAGGAGGATGTATGTAGCCTTCGTCGAGTTTATCGCATAATGTGGGAGCTAAATGAAACATCCAAGTGACTGGCGTGGCGGGATAGGAAAGAGTGTTCTGGCGAAGACAAAATGCACACGAGTGGGCTGCGACACTAGCACTTGAGATTAATGTGCGAGATAAAAGTATAGCAAGCACGTGCACGCACCTGTGTAGACCAATCAATCTCATCTAAGCTTTCTCCGTGAGGGCTTTCATAAGAGCGCTTGGTTGATGGGCGGGCTGTCTGGGTCTAGTGGATCGAGAGAGCTGCAAAGGCCGGAAATCGTGAACTTGAGGGGCGGGCAAGGAGCTAAATTAGGCAATACCGGCACCTTTGGTTGACACATCGCGCGATTTTCCCAATTGCGACTCGCCAACGACTCGCTTACATCTCAAAATTTGCTCGAAATGATTCATAGCCTGAGTTGCTTACGACTACGACACATTTGCTGACACGCAATTCAAACTCCCGCTGAACCAAAGCAAAAATTCAACGCGCTGTGGTCAGCCGTTACGTTTTGTAACATTGAATGATGTTCAACAATTTTGGCCAATACCACCTCTGAAACTTACGATTCTCACGGCTGTCAGCGTATTAGAGGATCTTATCGCTGTCATATCAGTAACATTTTATGGCCGCCTGGCATAATGGTAGTCTCCCGTGACGTAGTCACCAGTGGGTCTCGTGTTCGAGTCCCTGGTATAGCTTTTTAATGAATGTTGCTTCTTCAGCTACTTATAATTGAACTCTCCTTTTTGAAATAAAACATCATATTCAGTATGTTAGAGTTTGCGTTAGGGAAACACACGATGGAGTCTTGCGCTCTATGTCCTGCCGAGCGTTAGCGAGGCCGTTAGGGTTAGTTGGTTAGGTTAGCGGTTAGGGTTAATGGTTAGGGTTAGAGGTTAGAGGTTAGGGTTAGCGGTATATGTTCAAAGAAAAAACGAGTCTTTAGCGTGCCCAACCGAGACACCTCTTGGGGGCCCCGCCGAGCGCCTGCGCGAGGCAGGGGAGGGTGCGAGTGTTGGGCACTCTTTTTTCGCATTGGGGACAAGTACTTTGCGTGTCGATCGTAAATGTCAAGCGTGGGAATCGTAGGTTTGAGAGGTGGTATTAGGGGAGCTTGTTCAACATGCCAGGTGCAGTCCAAAAAGCATGCGATAATATTGGCTGTCTCCTACACTTGGGTTCGATTGACGAATCCTGCCCGAACCTAGATCGTTTCCGTACTCTACTTCACTTATCTCTCAGGTCCCAGCTGAAGACTCCCTTTCCTTGCAAGCTTCAACATATCAATTCGCTGTGCTCCCCCAAGCGGCCATGGCGGCGATTGACTCCGCGCATAATCTCGTCAAGCTTTTGGGCCAGAATCGTGACAGGCCTTCCATCTACCCGTGTAGGATCAATCCGAGCAAATTCTAACCGACAATGTGGACCACGGACATAAGCTACAGATGCCCGTCGCGGACACAGCACAAGTAACCGGAATTTGACAGCTTGGCACACAAACCCGCTCCTGTCCTCAGCCTCGAGGCATACAGGAAAGCTATATACAGCGAACGCGTTTCAATGTCTCTTTCTTCGTGACCACCCACAACCGGGTGACTATTCATCATGAGCGCGCCTTTCAAGAGGGCCCGAACGCAGAGCTCAGAGTCGGATGGCAGCGGGCTTCCGAGAAAGGTTGCAAGATTGGAGAACGATATTGAGGACGTCAATCACGTCGCAGGCTCATCAAATTTGGGTCAGAGTGCAACTGAGGTGCGCAGAACAAAATGCACCTTTCGCCCAATCCTGACGCATCACAGGGACATACATTTAGTGCCATCGGGACAAAGGGCTCAGTGACGATGGTGGCCGGGGATTATATTCAACTTCAAGGCGACTACCACAAGCATATAACATCAGGTAGGTATTCTCTGATGTTTTTGCCGCATTTCTCTAAACTTGTGCTAGCAGGAAATAATACCCAACCATCGTCCACGTGTCCATGCCAGCAGAACGACCATAGTAAGAATTGCCGCAATCGGTGTTGAAAGCTTGACACTGATGTTTGCTTCGGCAGAAAGCAAGATTCATGAGTGGATGAAAGCTCCGGATACGTCACCTAGCTATAACGCAGCAAGGAAAAAGCATCAGTCGGGCACGGGTTCCTGGTTTCTGGACGGATCACAGTTTTGCGAGTGGAGGGAGCGGTCCGGATCCACGTTGTGGCTCTACGGTGGCCGTGCGTGCTAGAACGTCTTAGATTCTTTAAGTTTTCTAACATTGCATTGCAGCTGGGTGCGGAAAGACAATATTATGGTATGCGGCATCATTATTCGTGGATATCAGTGCTAATTACATTCTTTCTAGCTCATCAGCTATCGAAAACGTGATCAAACACTGCGAAGCTGCTCCCTCAACCCGACACTACGCTTACTTCTTCTTCGACGGCACGAAGGCTCAGTCCGAAGCCTTGGACTACGACAAGCTCATCCGTTCTATTATCACGCAGCTGTCGAATAGGTGCGGTGAGAATATGCCCACCGCTCTGGTGGAGCTGTACCACACTTGCGATCATGGTGATCGTCAACCGCTCGAGTCACAGCTCGAAAACACACTAGCGCGCATTCTAGGGGCTTGCAATTCCACATATATCCTCATTGACTCACTGGACGAATGCGCTGAGAAGGAAGATCTGCTCGAATGGATACAATCCGCGACCTCGGCGGCCTCCGGGAAGCTTCACATCATGCTCACGAGCCGCCCTGAGCCTGAAATCATGCGAGGCCTCTCTTATCTATTTTGCCGCCAGAAAGTCGATATTGGCAATCAGTCCACGGCGATTGACATTGCCACCTATATTGACGCAGAACTTGCCAAGATGCACAAGTGGAACCAGCCAGGCGAAAAGGATGAGATAAAAGGTGCTCTAGTGAATGGATCGGATGGAATGTAGGCACTTTCTCCCTCTGAACCTTCTACAACCCGTGACGCTCACCTCTATAGGTTTCGATGGGTGACACTACAAATCGAAGACGTGAAGAAATGCAAGAGCAAGGCAGATCTTCAAAACCAGCTGAAGTCTTTGCCGAAAGGCTTAGATGGCGCATACACACGGATCTTCGAGCGAAGCGATACCCCTGAAGTCTTGACGACACTAATACACTGGCTAGCTTTTGCTGAAAGCCCGATGACAGTGGAGCAGCTTGCACACGTTGTAGCGGTGGACTTCAGCGATGTCGAGGGCCCATCATACCATCCTAATAGAGCTTACCGAGACCCCGCTGAGGTGTTCACCGTTTGCTATGGGCTGGTCACCGAGATCAAAGGTGCAGCGATACAACGTCTAATCGAAATGCTTATACTGATGACCAAGCAGGAATCGTACAGCTAGCACATTTCTCAGTCAAGGAATATTTCACCAAACGTGTAGAATCAGAGGCATGGGCACTGCTGATCACCAGTGATCAGCTCTCCCACACCATCATTGCTCAAGTTTGTCTGGCGCAGCTTCTGTACTGTGATGGGCCAGGAATTTTTGACTGGGAAGGACAGAGGTATATCTGTCTCAGTGACGTCAACGCCTCGCTTCCGCTGGTTCAATACGCAGCGATGAACTGGGTCTCTCATTTTCAGTATTCCGGAGCAGACTATACTCCTTGGTCTCCGCTTAACAGGCTACTACTCAAGTTGTTCACATTACCGGCGATTACTTGGAGCTATCCATTACTCAGTTGGGTCAACATTCAAAATTTGGTTCTGAGCCGGGGCCTTGCGTATCTGCCAGAGAGTCATAAAAGTCATACAGGCCAAATGTCAATTTTGCGTCGTACTTTGGAACCCGACATCAATCATTGTTATTTGGCCCTACCTATACATGCCTCTCCACTCTACTATGCCTGCTTCTCGGGATCATTTCAAGCGGTGAAGCATTTGGTCAGCAACGGTGCAGATTTTGACGAGCATTCATATCTTTTCTTGGAGCCCCTAACAGCACCGCTGCTGATAGCATCTCAAGAAGGTCATCTTGAGATCACGAGACTCCTGCTGGATAGCGGAGCTGATGTCAACTTGAACAACGAGAGGTGGTTTGTTTTCACGGCGCTCCAGGCAGCATGCTACCGAGGCCACCTCGAGGTTGCCAGGCTGCTGCTAGCAAATGGAGCCGATGTCAACGTGAAAGAGTTAAGTTGCACAGCCCTGCAATTAGCATGCAAAGGAGACCATCTTGAGCTCGCCGGGCTGCTGCTAGCCAGTGGAGCCGATGCCAATGCGACCAGCGGGCAAAAAAGCACAGCCCTGCAATTGGCATGCACAGGGGATAATTTCGAGCTCGCCAGACTGCTGCTAGCCAGTGGAGCCGATGTCAACCTTCGTACTAGGGAAGGTGGGCTCGAGCTACCGCTATCAGTAGCATGCGAAAAAGGCCATCTCGAACTCGTTAGAATGCTGCTTGCTAGCGGAGCCAATGTCGACAAGGAGGACGGGGCCTACGGTACGGCTCTGAGAACGGCATGCGGGAAAGGTCATGTCGAGGTCGCTAGGCTCCTGATAGACAATGGAGCTGACGTTAACCTTGAATGGGATGATAACGAGAGGCATTGTGACAACGGGTTTTACGGCACAGCACTGAAACTAGTATGCTACCTACCCAAATTCAAGATCGAGATCTTCAAGCTGCTGCTAGCCAGTGGAGCCGATGTCAACATGGATAAAGGTCGCCACGGCACGACGTTACAAGAGGCATGCAAGAGAGGTATTCCCGAGGCAGCCAGGCTGCTGCTAGACAGCGGAGCCGAAGTAAACGCAGAGGGGGGATTTTATTGCACTGCGCTACAGGCAGCTTGCCATTGCGGTGACCTCAATGTTTCCGAATTGCTGCTGGACAGAGGAGCTGAGGTCAACATAGAGGGAGGGAATTATGGCACAGCGCTACAGGCAGCATGCGAGGGAGGGCATCTTGATGTTGCCAGACTGCTGCTGGACAGAGGAGCCGAGGTCAACATAGAGGGAGGGTATTGTGGCACAGCGCTACAGGCAGCATGCGAGAGAGGGCATCTTGATGTTGCCAGACTGCTGCTGGACAATGGAGCCGAAGTCAACGTAGAGGGAGTCTACCAGGGAACGGCGCTGCAATTAGCATGCAAAAGAGGCCATCTTGAACTCACCAGGCTACTGCTAGCCAGTGGAGCCGATGTCGACGTAGCGCTCCAGGCAACAGACGACATGGAGGATAGCAGAGACAGTTTGCTGGGGTTGGACAGTAGTCGCGTCGATGAACTCCAGGCAAGGAGATACGGCACAACGTTACAAGCAGCATGTGTGGGTGGCAATCTCGAGATCGTTGGACTGCTGCTAGACAGTGGGGCCGATGTTAGTGTTCAGGGAGGGGTATTCGGCACAGCACTTCAAGCGGCATGCTACTGCGGCTATCTCGAAATTGCTAGGCTGCTGCTAGACAGTGGAGCTGATGTTGACGTCGTAGGAGGGCAATACGGCTGTGCGCTATGGGGAGCATGCTACAGAGGCCATCTCGAGGTTGCTAGGCTGCTGCTGGACAACGGAGCTGATGTCCACTTCAAGAGACCAGAGTGTTTTACGGCGCTATACAAAGCATACCGGGCGTACGAACATTTTGGGATAGAGCAATATGGCACTGCGTTGCAGATAGCATGCAGAATGCACCATACCGAGGTCGCCAAATTGTTGCGGGAGCGAGGCGCCGTTGAGGTTCAGGAAGCCTCGGGAACTCTTTGGATGCTGCTGGATCAGAGGATAGATATAGGGTTAGGCTGGATGAGATCGTAGTGTGTGTAATATTATCTTGTTGCCGAGCACACTCGTTGCTGTTGGATGGAGCAACTTGTGTGTTTTTTCTTCAGCTGAAAGGTTCCCTCGAGCTCCAGCTCCTATTCGCAAATCCTGTCAAAGCAAGAAGGAATCTGGGGATGCCGGAGAATATCATAAGGGCCACGGCCTCGACGCCCTGGAAGAGCTGAAGTGTTTCAGGATGCTCGTTGAGTTGGAGCGGATTGTAAAATGCGGTACTTGGCGACCAGGGGAACAGAGAGGCGAATTCGCGTCTTTTTACAGCTACATCAGCTAGCCGGAGTGAGCCTAGCTAGGTGGTCCAAGACGAATCGTGGTAATTGTGCTGCATTGTGGTCGAGCAGCAACTTGCTGGACGGAAAGAGTCAAAATCTTCCGGGAGACTTGCTCCTGTGCCCAGTGGGAGGGGACGACTCTCTTCACACTGCCAATTCACAGCTCTTCACTCTGACTTTGGGAGACTGACGCCCGATCATTTCTCTGCCGCCTTGCAAGTTACACCTGCTCAGCGCCGTTCGGGCTCTTCTTTTCCTCCTCTAATTGCAACGTCCAAGATGAACGCGACCCGCCGAAGTTACAAGCGCCCGATTGCTCATACTCGAACTTTCTAGTGCTGTGGGTCACTTGGCCATGGAATCAACGGGGCTGATGCATCTCATTGGCAAGCTAAATTGACTCGAGTACCAGTGTGCTCGTCCGCGGTGACGCGGTGACGTAGACTCGGCAGAGATCGAAGAGATGACGACGGCGAAGAGCGTCCTGATCGTCCGTTTATCCTCATTCTCTCTGCCATATCACCAGCTTACTAACGAAGTCGCAGGTTAGAATGCATACGACTCTTCCTCATGCAACTGGTTGCAGGAGCTTGATGCTATGACCAGGCGTGTCATCTGTCTCCGGGAAGCCTTCCAACGCAACGCACAACACGATTTCCTTTCTCCGTATGCGGTTTACCCCCATATGGCCTCTCAAGCCCTTCTGCGTCACATCCATGAACGTTGCGTGTGCCGTCGTCGGGGCCGTGTCAGTGCCGAATCTGATTCAATGGTGTTGCGTGGACCGACCTTGCGAGAACATGCGGAAAATAGGCGTGGTCAGGACACTATTGCCATAGAAAGTCGCATACTTTGGGATGGGATCTGTGCACGGGTGATGCATGAGCCTGCCGTACGTACGTCGCGACCACCGCCCCGCTCTTCAAGCTACTGACACGCTCATCGCTAGCCTTTTTATCCCTGAGCAGACGACCTTGCGAAACCTCGCCTAATCGGCCACCATTCACATCAATCTCCAGACCATAACATTCACTGCATCCCGAATGATCATTCCCAGTATCGCGTATTGGAGCTGCCTGCCCATCTTGGCCACTCGCATCAGTCGCTTGTTCAGCCCTACTCGCTTGTAAGGCGGGATCGAATTACACGCACTTGTCGCTCGTGCACGCAGCAGGAAAACACAAGCCTTCGATGCACAGTCGCATGCAGATAGGATGGGGGCTGGCTGCTTAGGAGTCAAGGAATCGCAGGGGAAGAAGGGATGAGAACTGAAAGGGTTGATCATGCGCTCGTTCGCGCAGTGTGGCGGCGGCTTGTTACATGGACGGCCTTTGCACACTATGGACCAACTACATGTCTTTCCGAATCGCGTGCCAGCGAATGGTCAATTCTTACCTTGAGTTCATCTTATGCGATTTAGCCTCTAGCGATTTCCTATCAGTCTATATATGCTGCATTGGGATTCTACTGTATTTTGTGCTAATTGAATGTAGATCATATGTAGATCGTATGCGAAAGTCCGTGATATATGTACAAGAAGCTAGATATATAACATTCGTCGAGTATTGGTACGTGCGTGGGATCAGAATAGAACGAGGCGAAGACAGGCATTTTCGACTCCAAGCTGCTAATTCCGACGGGCAGTACCAGCTATCGCACGCCGTTTTTCTCTCTTTCCTTGCCCCCCTCTCCCAGTCAGACTGCGCATCCGTCGTCACCGAGGCACCAGCGCCTCTTGAGCCAAGTGATTGGCCCTGCCGGCCTGCCTGCTCGACTGCCTAGTCTTGTGCAGTTCGGTACCCGAGAGGTATTCGGATGCCTTGGAATGGTAGCGGAAGGGGCGTCGAGGTTGCCTAACAAAGGTTCAAGCAACCTGGGGATGCCGCAGGAGGTATCAGGCGCGGCTTGAATATCATTCTCGGTCTACCGTGGTTGAGCTTTTGGCAATGCGACATGCGATGGTGTAGCAGGGATGTGCGACAATCGTGGCTGCGGCAGGTTGCTTCTCGCCCGAAGGAGATACGATAGTCGACGACAGCGACGAAGTTGGTTGAGTCGACAACGAGCGCGAAAGGTCACGAGCTGTATGCGCTCGCGCTGGTCTGGAGCAACGAGGGTGACAGTGCGCTTCATTGGGATCTAAAAAGGAGCATATTAGCATCTTGCACGATGGAAAGACGAGGGGATCACCTTCTCGGCGATGCGGCACTGCTCCCAATCACACTTCTCAACTTCGCTCGCAGCGGCCGCAGAAGTGGCCCTCATCTAGAATGCCTGTTCGGAAGCCACCCAGAATCGAGAGGGAAGCTCTGCAGAAGATGAGCTTAAAGTGTAAAGGTCGTGGTCTTTTCAGAGGCATCCACATCTGCAGCGAGACGAAGTATGGAGGAAGGTCGCGAATGTAATGAGTGGACCTAGATGACATTTCGCGTGCGACGATGAATGAGCCCCGAAGGGTACCCGTGACGACTGTGGATAGAGCTGTGAAGAATGCGCTTAAGCCGCAGAAAAGACGCGGACATGGCAGTAGGGCAAGAATGCATGCTAGTGGCCTGCGATGTGCGAAGAATAAGATAGATGCAGGAAACGAGGAGCCGCAGTTACGCACCACTGCCCAATCTCGTCCACAAGAACTACGAGAATGTGCAAACATCGGCGTTGCACAACGGATACTTAGCGAGAGAACGGCTCTCTATATGTGGCGGATTGCTGGACGAGTATCTGGGGAGAGCCGGAGGTGAACGTGGGCGACGAGCCTCGAGGTAAGTATCAGGGATGGGTCGATGGGTCTTATTACGTTGAGGCACGATATGACGAAATCACCCAAATAAGGCACAATGCCCGTGCCCCTCCGGTTGCGTTCGTCAACGCCCGGCTTCGGAATTCCCCACCGCCACTT
>JACXVL010000398.1:0-33681 GCA_014898675.1 Athelia sp. TMB | reverse complement strand
GGTCGATGGGTCTTATTACGTTGAGGCACGATATGACGAAATCACCCAAATAAGGCACAATGCCCGTGCCCCTCCGGTTGCGTTCGTCAACGCCCGGCTTCGGAATTCCCCACCGCCACTTTGTTCAAGTTTGTTGCCACATCCCGTCCATAATCGGTTTTGTCCTTCCCTTCATCGCAAATATCATTTCGTCCTCCCTCTGCGTGACTTCCTCGTCACAATGCGTCATGTGATGGCTCTGGAACTGTCCGTAAGTATTGGATATGCTGACGTATGTCCAGGTCCCCGTCTGGCAACAGTGGGATTCTTGAAATCTTTGCCTTCCTGCTCTCTCGCTACAGTAGCGAGGATACTCCCTGTGCAGGTAAGCAACATACTATTGATAGCTAATTTGGGGGCAGTTTCCACACTTGGCCGGCACAATCTATGCGTCCCGCCGTCGGGATGAGGCCCAGCACCGCGCCCCCGAAACGCGCTCTGCTTCAGCGCTGCTCCGCAAAGTGCGAACGTCGCCTGCGCGAGCCACCGCCTTGTCGCATCGCAACATGTTAGTACTAATCTACCTTTTCAACTTGCGCAGAATCTGAAGTTGCGTAGTGACGCCGCCAGGAAGTGTAAGCATTATGGGGATAGACCACAGGCCCTTCGGTTCCCCCTCCATCTACCACAATGTTGTCGATACAAGAACTATTGAACCCAATGCCTCCTGCGCACAATTATCAGCCCCCATTCCACCGCTTCAATGCATCTAATCCGCCTGAGTTGCCAGATCAAATTAACAATGATCTAAGTTCGCGAGCCCCGCCCCCTCCACGTTCTCTACAGCATGAGCCACCATCGACTCCTCAATATCGCAATCCGAGTAACTTGGCTACGCCCAGTCTCTATCCATATGGCCTCTACTCCCTTTCACAGTTTGACGGCACTCTCCTCTCCACTCAGTTCAATATTCGACTCAACAACAAGACCAAATTGAGCACATTGTATCATTACAAGCACGATACGGTACTCGAGTATCCCCGTACCTCCGACACACCCAATACATCAGTCGGCCACCTCTTCGAGTTAACCCCTAGCCAGTGGAGTCATCCGCGTCTCAACTTCGCCTACTCCCAAGGGCCCCCAAAAGGTCGGACCAAGGAAGGCAGCTATGTCTACTGCTCTATACTCAGAGATGATGAGACTGGAGAGGAGGTTCCCTGTCAAGAATCTCACTTTACATGTACGCCTTTGATTTCTTATCACAGTTTCATTTTTCTAACTATTTAAAAAAAATTACAGGCCAGGGTTGCAAAATTTGTCCGTTCGCTAACCTAGAGGCCGCAAGAATTCCGCACACGCAGGTGACTCAGGAATTATTGAAGCTCCGCATTCAGCAATCACAACGGCTACACAATACAAACTCTGCTGAGCAGGCTCTTTTCGAGAAGACTTTGTCCGTCTATCGGGCCTTTAAAGTCCATGGATGCTTAGGTCCTCCGGTTTCCTCGCCAAACCCACCGCCTATCTCCTCGCCAACAGAATGGGAGACTCAGTTGCAAAAATTTCGACGTGGCGCCGCACCCAAGTTGACCTGTAGCGGCAAACTGATCTTTGATTATAATTGTGAGGGCAAAGCTTTTGTACGGTAAGGCCTGCCAATAATACAATGGTACACAACTCACTCAAGCTGACCCTTCTATGATTATAGGTGCGAGCATTTCTCTGCACGGCCAGGTGGACTCCGCGACCATCTTTGCACCTTCGAAGTCAGCAGTGGTCTGTACGATGCAGATTACCTTGAAGCACTTTTCGAAGGTGACGCCGAGGCAATCGACAGCTATGAGTATGCTGCCAGGGATGAAGGCTACGGGCCGCTGGCCTCATGCGATACTGTGGCTAATTTCAATACACAGAAAATGAATTGCCGTGAGTAATTTGATTCATTTAGTTGTTGGAGCTCAATGTCAATACCTGCTCCTTCAAGCCTGTGAACATCGCACTGAAGACGGTGAATTTCAGCTAGCCGAAATGTTACATCTTCCATGCGGGAGTACCATCCGTTGCTTTGAGCCTCTCGAGGACTACCGCGAGGCATGTCCGAGGGTTCTTGTAGTCTGCCGCGGTGCCCACAAACATCCTATTCCAATTCCCACCAAAACACCGCCGCATATTTGACAAGAAATATTTGACCTTTTAGAGAGCATTGACGAGGACCTCCCGGATCTCACCCCTCGCCGATTTCTCAGGCATTCAGTGACTTTAGCACATCTTCGCAGGAGAATTCCAAGCATTGTCAATCCTGCACTCGCCCACCTGCACATCTCACTGGCCAATTGGGACCATATCAAGGCTTTTATACTACAAGCTCAACGGATTTCCTTTCCAGACGGTACGGGCTGGCAAGGTATATATTTTTCACTTCCAAAGACCATTACGGGGATGTCTGACTGTATCATAATAGGCCTTCGAAATCTCAAAGACGAGCAGGACAAATCTTTGCCACCTGAGAAGCATTACATCCGCACCATTGAAGAAATCTCACTGGATGGCATGCCCGTGCATGAAGAGGATGAGTTTGACTATGAGATGCTGGCAGACTTGAGGCGCACCTTGCGACTCATAGTGTGCATGACTCCTGCCCAGAGTCGACGTCTTTCCCGTGCTCAGTATATTCAAAGTGATATTGCATTCAAACGGGTTGCAGGCTTTCTAGAGTTTGAAATTGGCGGACTTGACAATAATTCACAAACGGGTAAGCTGCTTTGTTATTGCTTCATATGGTATTACAAGGGCCTCATACTATCTTATAACAGCAGTTACATATTGCCGTGTGTACCTCAACCAACAGACTGCTGCGGCTCATCAGATTGTGCTTGAAAGGATTGATAGCCTCGTGGAGAGGGATACGGGCGCATCTTTGAAGTGGCGCCATATTCATTCTGATAGCCCAACTGAGTCAACTGGAATTGTCCACTGGGTCGGGGATCAGCACGGAGGGCAAGCTAAAGGTGAGTCACACTTATTAAGGTGGTTTCGTATGCCTGACTTAATATATTAGGTATCGGTCTGTACCTTCAAGCCGTTGCGAAAAAATTCCCTGGACGCCGAGACTTGCACGAGACTTCCCGCCGGCTTGACGAGCTTGATGCATACGACCACCTTCGGCGTATATATCGCCTTTGTACCACCCACGTGGAGCGTAACATTCATGAGGTATCCACGCCAGATGAAATCAAGTATAAGATGCGTAGTTTAATGTGTGTTGAACACCCTGACTTTGACGGGTGCCTCCGCACTATTGCTCTAGAGGGAGGGAAGCCAGCCGCAGGTGAGTATTGGAAGTTGCAAAGACCATTCGCGCCGACTGACTTACATTGATAAATTAGACTGGGTACAAAACAAAATTAATTGCAAGTTCGCCCTCCCAGCTATATGCTGGCAGAAGAGCCTCATACCCAAGATTATTTGGCAAATCGGCGACACTACCTCTAATATTATTGAAGGCCTCCATTCGGATGTGAACTCTGAGGGAAAATTTTGTAGTCTGGTAGGCGGCGTAAAGAAGGGCTTGCGTTTTGATACAATGAAGCTGCTGTCCTTGGAGGTGAGTTGATCTATTTGCATTAGATCTACTGCTTAGAACTCCATAGGCCTTCGAAACATTTGGTATCCGTCCTTTGTACAAGACGGGCCATAAATCCGAGAATATCGCAAGGGGTATCAAACACACCAGTAAGCACTCTCTCAAATGTATGAACACACTGCCGGTGGACTCACCCAGTATTCAGTGCACCGAAGGTTGAAAGGGCTTTATAGTAAAGACGCACAGATTGAAAAAGCAAATACACAGCTCAGAAAATCACTTCGCAAGGCATCCAGCGCGACTCAACAGCTCCGGAATGCCAGAGAGCTTCGCCCGCCGAGTGGTGGGATGACTTCACATGAGGCCACACTGGTCGGCAGGGAGAAGGCTGCCAGCGCAGCGTATGATGTAGCTCTCAGCCGTAGTATTGGACTCCTTCGGAAAGGGTCGGGTAGGAAGCGCATTGCTCTGCCACCAGACATTGCAGATAATATGGGTTTGGTGGGCGGCCAGCCTTATTAACACACAATAGCTGTTCTTAAATATACATATCATAGTTAACATTCAGGATGAATCATATTTCATTGACTATGAGGCATGTAGCTATTTCCCAAAGATCTTGTCCGTGTCAGCTGCAAGTGAGTCTAGGGTGGAGTATAAGCTCAGTAGTTGGCGAAACCTCTCAGGCGCCTCCGCGGCCATGCGGGCCTTAACCTCAGCAGAGGTGTCCTCGGCGGTCATGAAACCATTATCAACCCAGCGGAACAGAGCGCCTGCGGCATATTGGGTAATGCCACTACGGGTCTCCCCTGCTTGAATTGGGGTGTTTCCGTGTCGCATTACGGATGAAGGTATAAGGATTGTCGAACCTGGCGGAAATTCAATAATTGTATCAATGTCGAAAAGGACGAGGTGGCCTCCGCGCTTTGGGTCATAATTACCAGTGGAGGTAATCGCACACCAGCCTGCCGCGGCATTCGCAAAGTCTAGGTGATCATAACAAACTGCATCGGGCCCGAAGTTGACTGTTGTGGTAGGGAAGATGCTGTTGTCAAAGTTCCACCCCTCCAGGAGCGTGGCGTCATGCTTAAGCAGACGCGTGAAGTAGTCACAGTAGCGGGAGTATAGTTTGGGGGCAAAACATGAAAATGCGCCTGAAAAATAATAGTTAGATTCCAACCCGTCGGTGCAAGTGGGGGCGGCGGCTTACTACTCCCAAAGCCGGCCACCCGCTTGACAAAGCGGTTGTCTTTAAAGGCTCTGAATGCCTTTTTGTCGGCGCGGGCGTCAAGCGCGAGGACCGACGGGCGCTGCTCATGGCATTAGCACAGGCGCATGGATAAGTATAGGCCGAGCGGACCTTCTGCCCGCCGCCGTGGGATATACCAAAGGCCCTTGCAGCGTGAGGGCCGCGGCGATGCTTTTTGTCACCCTTTCGCAAAGTGCAGGAGCGCTGCAGCTCGCCGATGGCACACTCCAAGCCGGAAACAACCTCATCCCAGTCATCAGGCTTGCCGGGCCTTGCAGCCGGCCTCCCCGCTAGAACGGCTACAATCCTATTTGCGTTGTCGAGGATGACAATGGGCTTTCTGAAATATTATGTTAGCCGGCTTAGACGAACACGGTGTGGGCCTGACCCACCTGCCGTCCCACGCATGAACCCTGTAGCCCATTTTGCGAAGCTCTTTGAGGGTCCATGCCTTGCCGGGCTTGAGCGACCCTAGACGCAGCGCGGTGAACCCTGTTGAACAGGCCGGCATATCCGCGGCGCTGCTGAGGGCTGTCGGAATGCTTGCCGCCTCCGCACGGAAGGTGGGCCTGCGCGGGTCCGTGGGCTCCCGCTCCTGGGCAGCCGCCTGCCTCTTACGCTGCTTACGCTTCTTTGCGGCACGGCCGTCGCTGGCAGTGAATTTTCGCTTGCGCTTATTCGAGGGCTGCGCAGCTGCCGCGTCACTCGCAAACTCCCACCCGTCGCCGTATTCCGAGTCACCCCCATACTCCGACTCCCCTCCGAACTCCAACTCGCCCCCATTCTCCGACCCACCCCCGTACTCAGAGGAACTGGCGTAGTCGGGGGCATCGCCAATCCCGCCGATGCCCGAGCAGCCCGAGTCGCTCAGCCAGCCACCCTCAGAGTCCAAGTCCAAGTCGGACATGGGGGGTAGGTCTGCGAGGTCGGATGGGAGGGAGCCAACCGAGGCGACGGTGAGCGGGCTGCTGCCCATCCAGGGCGGCGGCGAGGAGAGGATGGACCGTGGGACCTCCATGCTGTCTGCGTCGGACAGCGGGGTCAAAGGGGACGCCGGCGAACGGGCCGCAGCTTGAGGCGGCGTGGGGGATGAACGAGACGGCGCGAAGGGCGGTTGGGGCGGCGCGGAGGGCAGCTGGGGCGACGCAGAGGGCGGTTGAGGCGACGCGGAGGGTGTTTGGGGCGACACGGAGGGCGTTTGGGGCGACGCGGAGGGCGGTTGAGGCGACGCGGAGGGTGTTTGGGGCGACGCGGAGGGCGGTTGGGATGGCGCGGAGGGCGGTTGGGATGGCGCGGAGGGCAGTTGGGGAGGTGCGGAGGGCAGTTGGGGCGACGCGGTGGGCAGTTGGGGCGACGCGGAGGGCAGTTGGGACGGCGCGGAGGGCGTTTGGGGCGACGCGGAGGGTAGCGGGCGCAGCGTGAAGGGTAGATGGAACGGCGTGGGCGGCGGCGAATCAAGTCCGGCGTCGTCGCATTCAAATGCGCGCCTTACGCCATCGACGAACGACCGGCCGGTGCGCAGCGTCGCGGGGGATCGAAACGCGGCGGCGTAATTCAAGCCGGATCGCGTCTAGGGGGAGCTGTTAGCGCACTGCCGATGGAAAAGGGAGGAGAACTCACCCGGAGCGCCCATCGTGGCATCAAGACGTGCTGGGGCTGGTAGAATGTGTCAGTATGTGGGAGGGGGAGTGCGTAATGCGCGAGGCCTCCCCGCAGCCTCACTCAGCGCATCAGCCGCAGGACCTGTGGTTAAGTCTTGGGCGCGAGTTGCTTTGTGGACGGGGGGGGGAAAGGACAAGGAGTGAGAGCTCACCGGCGTGGACATATCACCAGGGACGCGGCTGAGTTGCAAGAGGGTGGCGGCAGGCGAGGGTGGGAGGACAGAGCGAGGTGTGTGCAAGGCAATGATTCTGTTGATCAGAATCTTTCACATCACGTGACCTTCGTGTGCGCGGCCGCCACGCCCGATTTGGCGTACGTGTGGCGACGCGACGACAAAGTTCAAGTGCTTCGACCAAGCTTCGACGTCGGCTCATATCGCGGAATCTCAAGGTATATATGGCTGCATAAATTAATATCAAGTACATAGAGGTTAATACAATTTATTTACTTGTTCATTATTGCCAAATACCGCCCACCGGTTGTCAAAATAGCCGTGGAACCGATGCTGCTGTATGCAGTGGTGATGACGAACTTGAACATGGCGGCGGCGGCGGCGTTGGTGAAGGTAATCCGGATGATGATGGTACGTGGGTGTGTCAATTGTGTACCAAACTGCTGTTGCTGTTGCTGTGCACCGGCAGGGCCTTAGGTACTATAGTCTATGCCAGCAAGCCCTCCAAAGGCCAAAAAAGCAACCTAGCACCGGAAATTTTGATAGAGAAAATCAAGGTCGCCTGCTATGTCTGTTGCAGGCGATTCTGGCAATTAGTTTCTGGCTTCGTCAAACGGGGCCGATTACCAGAATATGGGAAAGATTTCACAATTTGACGAAGCGTTGGTTGTACCAGCACCTCAGGTGGTCGTATGGAAATGTGCCAAGCTGAAATGCGAACCAGTTGAGAATGCGGATGAAGGTAATGAATCATAGTAAAGTCCAGGTTGTCCGAGAGCGTGCCTATCCCTTCCAAGTTGAAGTCTGTGCTTTACCGTATGTATTGGTGCCATATTGATCTGTGGCCCGTCTCTTGCAAATACAATGGCCAAACAAGTTCTGTCGGATGTCAGGGACTACATCTTTGAGGGCTCAAACTCCTTCAACAAAAATTCAGGCCCGAAAAAGCCTGCTCTTCAGCATATTCTGGTCACCAATTCAATAAAGCCAACCCACATCGGTGGACGGCCCTACTTGCCACCGGGGGTAGCCTTGGTGCTCTACAAACCTTTTCAACACTCTCATCACCCGCTGGCAAACTTTTCAAACAGGCCAGCATCTGGCGTCTCGCTCACTACCTCCCTGCCCCACTTACAACTTCTTGACTCTATGCATGCCGCAATATTTTGCTTGGAGCCGTCTCAAGCCTAGAAATCAAGATATATTGTAGGCCACATTGGTTATTTCAACCTCATTCTCAAATGGTGCGTCGCCGCTGCCAGGTCGCATAGTCTATACAAGGTTCATAATTTTCAGAGAGCCAAAGTCAAGCCGCGGCGAATATACCACATCCCGAGGGCATCCCCAAGCTATTCATTTCTGGAGAACTTGTAGCTTACGTCTCTATGTAAAAAAATAAACCAAAGTGATAGGGGGCAGATGCTAAAGAGTCATAAAACACTTTCAAGTAGTAAAAAATATCAGAGTGGGCGAAGAAACACAAAAGACCCAAAGTACTATTTTAGCATGAAGGTCAAATCCAAGTACTACTGGTAGTGCGTGTGATTTCAATCAGAGTCGATCACAATATACTCACGGGCCTTCCCCTTTACGTCCCTCTTGGAGTTCTCGAAGTTGACTGGCTTTTCAGCAGCTTCGAAAAATCCGAGCGCACGACCGCCGCAAGAAGGAAAACCTTGCACGTCGCGGTGCAGGCAGTCTCCGTCAAATGAGCGAAAACGGTTGCAACCATCACAATGCACGTAGGCAGTTGTAATAGTCTTCCAAGCATCCATAGAGATCCCAACGCTTGAGTTCCACTCCAGCAGGGCGCGACCAACTGCAGTTGTGCGGAACAAGTCCAGTGGTAGTGGTGATTCACCAGAAATGAAGTCGGGATGATACTGACGGAGCGCCGACGGTGGCTCATTGCCACAGTTGGTAGGGTGGTGGTGAACTGTGGCTTGGAGTCAGAATCAGATGCGAAAGAGTTGTTAATAATTTGTACCTCTAGTGACCTCAGTGTAATATAGCGAGGAGTTCATTGTGGGGCAGTGGTCTCGCTCAGCAATGTGTGCAGAATATCCATCAAGTGAAAAGATCTTGGCACACCCCATGCAGTATGTCTGTGATGTAGAGAGCAGCAGCCACGCCTCTGGCGAGACCCCATTCACAGAGTTAAACGCACGCATCCCATTTGCAACCATGGTATGATCAAATCTCAAGTCCTGAAATTCGGTGGCGCACTCATGATATTGCTCAAGGGCTGGAGGCGGCAGCCCTCGAATGGATGCAGGGTGCCCCCGGCGAGCTAGTAGGCGGAAGGCGTTAGGCCTATTTAATGTTGAGAAAATCAGGATCAATACTTACAAAAGGATGTTTCATTAAGATAGGTATCAACTTTGTTGACGTGCTGAACGGACGGCGACTGTGAGGGGCCTGCGGAGGGGAGGTTGCCGTCAAGCTGCTGCTGCCCGGAGGGGGCGGCGCCATTGCCACGCCGAAGGGGGTATTTGGTCCGGACTGGGGAGAAAATTTAAATTAGCTGGCCCATGTATAGTGGAGGCGACTACATACATTGCTCCTGAATAAACTGTTCAAATGGCAAGGATGGATCCACGGGGGGGATGACCACTGGAGGCGGCAGATTAAGCAAAGTCAAAAGAGAGAATAGAAAGAATATACTTTTGAACTCGCACTGATGGCCGCGGGCAGAAAAGACATATCGGTAGTGGCCCTGGTACCTTTCTCTGTATGGCTGCATTTGGCAGTCTTCGAAAGTAAGCCCTCCAAAGCAGATGTGAGGACAAAGGGGTAAATTGTTGGCGGCCCTTTCGCGAAAGTGTCGGGCCGCAACAGGAGTTGGTGGACGAGTGCTCCAGTTGATTGGCCTGCGGCTAGTCAGCGCTCATACCTTCTGTATAAGAATGAAACACACCTCAGCCACTGTGCCCAGCGTTTCTGGATCAAGTCGAAGGTGACCATAACTCCAGTATTATTCCAATGCTGAAGGTCCTCATAAAGTATGACCAAGTCACCAGACTGAAGCGACATGGCCCAGCCGTCACCGGTAGGAGTTGGAGGGCGCATGATATCATGGTTCGACGTAGGGTGTTGAGTTGGCAGGCGGCCGGCGCCATGCATAGAGTCGGAACGGCGGGTTGCGCCGTGCGCAGAGTCAGAACGGCGGCCAGCGCCATGCGCAGAGTCAGAACGGCGCCCTCCGCAAGAGATGCGGCGGTAGTAGTCCCGCCTCTGAAGAGAATAAGGGGCATAGTTGAGCGATCGAGACGAGCGTGAAGATTTCTGAGACGCCATGGGGGTGAGTGCAAGTTGGAGAGTTGAAATTTCTGCAAGTCGTATATACATATCCTTTGTCAAGGTCCGCCTTGTAGCAACGAAGGCAGGAAGGACTTGTCTACATGTTGCGATGCGACAAGGCGGTGGCTCGCGCAGGCGACGTTCGCACTTTGCGGAGCAGCGCTGGAGCAGAGCGCGTTTCGGGGGCGCGGTGCTGGGCCTCATCCCGACGGCGGGACGCATAGATTGTGCCGGCCAAGCGTGGAAACTGCCCCCAAATTAGCTATCAATAGTATGTTGCTTACCTGCACAGGGAGTATCCTCGCTACTGTAGCGAGAGAGCAGGAAGGCAAAGATTTCAAGAATCCCACTGTTGCCAGACGGGGACCTGGACATACGTCAGCATATCCAATACTTACGGACAGTTCCAGAGCCATCACATGACGCATTGTGACGAGGAAGTCACGCAGAGGGAGGACGAAATGATATTTGCGATGAAGGGAAGGACAAAACCGATTATGGACGGGATGTGGCAACAAACTTGAACAAAGTGGCGGTGGGGAATTCCGAAGCCGGGCGTTGACGAACGCAACCGGAGGGGCACGGGCATTGTGCCTTATTTGGGTGATTTCGTCATATCGTGCCTCAACGTAATAAGACCCATCGACCTATGCCCCAGGAGGCGTAGTTCGATTGGTCCTATTCGATCCAGGCACGATATCACCAAATCGCCCAAAACGGGTTGCAACCGGCCTTCCTGCGCAACGGCTGACAAATCCTCCCCGCCCCGGCTCCCTCCTTTAATCTAATCTGCGCCACAATCCTCCAGCCTCTTTTGTCCACTTCCGCCACCTTGAATATTATTTCTTTTACTTTCTCTGCGTGATTCCTCTGTCACAGCCAACTTCAGCATCCGTCCGCCACATTTCCTGTTTTGGTACTCCCTTCAGGGCGCCAATATCTGGTCGCATCAACTTCTACATTCTAAAATATTGCTCAGGCCACCTGATATCTTGACCCTTGCCTACGAGTGCGTCACAGCATTTGTGCAGAGCTAATCGGCCGATTTTTTATAGATTCTTTGGGGATTTTATGCCCCTAGCCAGCGCATAGCTGTGCCTCAGCCGTCGGGATGTGGCTTTTGAGCCAAAAATGAACCTCTTGGCCATGCAACAGCCGCAGCGCCCAATATCGCTCAAGTCGGCATGTCGTTCTTGCAGATGATAAGGGTGAAACAGCAAAATATTCTGGGCCTTGCTCGGCCGAAGGAACTCTGCAGATGTGGGTTATGGTACTAGGTCTTGATTTTATTTTCTAAATTCCCCCCACTTCAGGCTCGCTCTCGTATGCTCTCTATTCAACAGCTCTTGAATCCCGTGCACGACGGCCACCGCACACCAGAGTCACCAGTGCAGGCCGACGCTGCTGGCAAAACTCCTACGCGATCAACATCCTCGCCACCTCGTTTGCGATCTCTACAAGCCCCTATCACTCCACGGCGAACCCGATCAAGCACTCCAATACTCACATCTCCTTTGTCTGTTCTCGCACCGCCCACATCCAACGATACACTATTAGCTACTCGGCATAATGTCTATCTGAATCGAAAAACAATACTACAAACTCTTTACCACTACGGCATTGGCACTGCACTGGAGTACCCAGAGACTTCCGAGTCAGCAGATTGTGCAATTGGCCACCTGTTCGAGATGTCGCCCGAAGACTGGATCAACCCCTGCCGCAGCTTCGCCTACTCGCAAGGCTTGCCTAAAGGGCAATCAAAGCCAGAGGAGCAGATCTTCTGCAAGCTGCTGGTAGATGATAGCGGCAATGAGGTCCCTTGTCGCAGGTCACACACCACATGTACGTCGTTCTGCCCATCATGAGCTGTACAAAACTAAATCGGGGACAGGTCAAGGTTGTAAAATATGTCCATTCGCAGATCAGGCATCTGCGAGAGAGCCACACACACATGCAGATCGTGCAACTCTCAAAGAGCGCCTTCAAGAGCTGCGCACCCTCAGCTCTCCTCAGCAAACCCTTCTCACCAAAACGCTGTCGCTTTTTCGTGCTTACCAAGTCCTGGGATGTCTGGGTCCCACTAGTAGCTCCTGGCCGACTTTCGAAGTTGCTAGCACTAACTCGGATTCGGACTGGACAGTGCAAATGCAGAATATTCGGCGGGGGCATGACCCACGTGCAAGCTGCAGTGGCTCCATTTTATTGGAGTATGATAGGGCGGGACGGGCATTTGTTCGGTAAGAAATTTGTCTGCGATCATACATCTCATCGTTGATAGCATGTGCCAGATGTGAGCACTTCAGCACAGACACCGGTGGTAGCCGTGACCACCTCTTTAGCTACTGTGTCAGTAACGGTCTCTACAACCTGGAATACCTTGAGGCACTCTTTGGCGGCGACGACGACACTATTGAGCAAATCGAATCTGAAGCGCTCACTGGTGGCTTCGGCCCGCTTGCAAGCTGCAAGACCGTAGCAAACTGCAGTTCGCAAAAAGTAAATTGTCGTAAGTCATTCCAGTCAGCCTGCCGTTTCGGTCTGCTAATTCACTTCTCAGCCTATGAGCATCGTGGTCCCGACGGGAGGTTAGTGCTGGCATCAATGAATCAACTTCAATGCCACACAAAATTCCAGTGCTATGAGCCTCTGGACGAATATCGCCATACCTGCCCTCGCCTATTGATAGTCTGCCGGAAACCACATAGCCATCCTATCCCACTTCCCACTAAAACCCCACCCGCCATTCGCACTGAGGTCTTCGACCTCTTACGCAGCCTTGATATTGACCTAGCAGACCTCACTCCGCGCCGTCTGCTTCGCCATACCGTCACTCAGGCCCACCTTCGAAAGCGTTTCCCACATCTCTCACACCCCATGCTAGCTGATCTCCACATCTCACTCGCCAATCGAGACCACGTTAAATCTTTTATTTCGCAAGTTCAACAGGATTGTTTCCCTCATGGAACTGGATGGGATGGTGAGCCTCTCGAAAAGCAGTTACACAAATGTATTGACATAGTTTACAGGTCTTTCCCACATCAAAGCGCTACAAGATCAAAATCTACCAGCCGAAGAGCACTACATACGCTACATGAATGAACTGCCGCTAACTGATTTACCCATCCATGAAGAAGACTCGGCTGATTCACCGTATGAGATCACACCGGCTCTAGGTGCTGGCGGCCAACAAGTCATTCGGCTTATCGTTTGCATGACTAAATCAAGTAGCGAGCGTCTTTTACGTGCTCGCTACTTACAGAGTGATATTGCTTTCAAACGAGTTGCTAATTTTCTGGAGTTTGAGATAGGAGGGATGGATGAATTTTCTAACATTGGTGCGTAACTTTGATCTACTCGTTGTAGACGGTATTCTGATATATTTAACAGCCATAACATATTGTAGAGTCTATTTGGATAGACAGAGTGCCGCAGCACATGCTATTGTCTTCCAGCAGATCGAAGACATTGTGCGCCAAGACACTGGCCAGTCGCTAAAGTGGCGGCACTTGCACGCAGCCACTCTGGATGACTTGTGCGGCATCCTCCAATGGGGCGGTGATCAACACGGCGGTCAGGCGAAAGGTGCGTGTTTTAATCCATTCAAAAACTGGAGGCTGTGGCGAATTTACTTCTGGTGTAGGGTTAGGTATCCATTTACAGAGCATAGCTGCTCGGGGATCCCCCCATCGACACGATTTGCACGAGCAAAATCGCTTGCTAGTGGAGCTTGGCCCATATGACCACCTTCGCCGAATCTTTCGTCTCTGCGTCACCCATGTTGATCGAAATATTAATGCGGCTGCTGTTCCCGACTTCGTCAAGATGAAAATGCGTAGTCTGGTTTGTATTACTCATCCAGACGTCGAAGGCTGCCTACGTGATATAGCCTTAGAAGGGGGAAAGGCGGGGGCAGGTATGATTCAGAACACAAGCTCGTTTGTTAGTACTGATTTACTCTATCTACCAGACTGGGCTAGCGACAAGATTCGCACAAAGTTCGCGATCCCAGCGCTCTGCTGGGATCGCAGCTTTATCCCCCTGGTGGTGTGGCAGACGGCGCACTCTACGACTAACGTTATAGAAAGCTTGCATTCAGATGTAAACCAAGAGGGCAAGTCGTGCACCCTTGTCGGCGGCGTCAAGAAAGGTCAACATTTCGACCAGATGAAGCTACACACTCTTGAAGTCAGTAGCCTTTGTCTTCGTCTGCATAAACACTAACCAGTGAATGACATACCTACACAGGTGAACGAGATAACTGGCATACGCCCATCATACCGCACTGGACACGCATCTGAAAACATTGTGCGAGGTTTAAAACGAAAAAGTAAGCTCTTTTGATTCACATAACTGGACTAAGCATCTAATTCGAAGTTCAGTGAATAGTCGAAGCAAGATGCTCTCTTCCGAAGATTCAAAGATTGAATCTTTGAATAAGAAACTTCGCGCCGCCGCCGACTTGGTCGCAAAAACGAACGATCACATGCTGCAAGCTCAAGACGCTGCGGCGAATGACCCACAGAACGACAGACGACAGGCCAACCTACTAACTTCTACCAGACGTAGAGAATCGGCCATCACTGCATACGGAAAGGCGTTAGACGCAAGTATATCAGTAGTCGGCAAAGGCTCAGGGCGTGTAGGGCTGTTGCTGCCTCCGCGAGAGACAAGGCAGGGCGTGCAGTAGTATTAGAAAAAATATTACATTTTCAACTTTGAATACTTGGTGCGAAGTCAGTGATTGCATTGCAGCTTTTGCTGCCTCCCCGAGCTAAGATGTGTTCGCCGAGAGGCCGTCGAGCTCCATGATGACGGGGAGGGGCACGATGATTGTCCAGCGGAGGCTCTCGATCACAGAGGCGAGCATGGAAAACGAAGAGAGTAAGATGGCTAGGTACGGTGGTAAAGAATACAGCGAGCTCCTCCAGGACGGACAAGGTGGCATTTTGTTTCGTGAGCGTGGATAAGAATGTCAAAATAATGGTGACGTAGGGGTTGATAGTCGAACGAGCGAATGGCGACGCTTTGCGAGTCGGGCGCTTGAGCACGTGCGAGACCATGGTGAACGCAAGTTTGGCTGCCAGCGTCAAGGCCGCTAAGTACTCGTAGACGGCCTCGTCGATCCCAGAGTTCGCCGTGGAGGCCTGGAGGCCAACGCCCAACCTCGCATGACTCCCGTCAATGTCCATCTTGCTGGATGTTGGTGAAGATCGTGCCGTGGAGCGCGATGAAAAGGTCAGCGGCGCTGATAGATGGGTTGGGGGCCAGAGCGGCAGGACGGGCTCTCGCGAGGTGGGGAAAGGGAGGAGGGGCGGAGAAGGCGCGCCAGCGTATCCTGGGATTGAGATTCTTAGATATGTTAGCATGCAGCAAGAATGAAAGGGCCCTGCGACCCGCTCGGCGCGTCAGCCGCAAGACCTATGGTAAAGTCTCGGGCGCGATTTGCTTTGCGGGCGGGAGGGCGGAGAAGGCGCAAAATTACTTACCGGCGGAAGGTTGTGTTGTGGTGGCTGCCTCCACGCAGACCCCTGCAGTAGCGAAGAGAGCTGCGAGCGTGCAGGCGCCGCGCTGCATGAGGCACTTGTTGGCGAGGCGGGATACGCTTTGGGCGTTGCCAGAGGCTTGGCTCTTGGCTACCGCGCTAGTCGCGAGGATGTAGGGCACGAGGGGGCGGTCACTAGGAGTTACAAATGAGATTGAGTGAGGCGGAGTGGGCATGAAGGGCATACCGCGCGTTGGTGCCTTGACAAGCGCGTCCTAGAAGGCCCGCCGTACGAGCGCGCGCTGTTGGGGGCAATGCACGTTGGTCTGAGTGCGTGAAATTGCCCCAGAGATGCAGCGCGACGTGAGGGCGAGGTCGCATGAAGCAGCTCCAAGGCGAGTGAGCGGTTGTGAATGGCTAGCGGGGAGGGGATCTGATATGCGGCATCGGTCAGCAAAGGGTAATGGTATGCGTCCCGAGCCATCTCTGCGCGCTGCGGGGAGCCTCTGGTAAAACTCTGTGATGCAGGGTGCAGAGATGGCCAAGGAGCGGTGCAATATGCGATTCAAAACGTACTTACCTAGTTTTGATCGAATGCACGCGCGTCCACTTCTATCTGCCTACTTACCTTCCGCGCCAGCCCCGTGTGCGCGTTGAAGCGGCGCTGCGATGTAAAGTCGAATGGGCATCTGAAAAGGATGTAATTAGCACTATCCATGTACGCATTGTCTAAAGCCGCGAGCGCCCCATCACGATTTTCAGAGGGGCGCGATAGTTTAAGTAACATTCTGGCCCCTCTGAAAGCCACAATGGCGCGTTCGTGGCTTGAGACGATGAGTGGAGGGGGTTATACTGCAGACGCACCTATGTTTCCACGGACATAGCAAAAGCGTGGAGGGTGCGGCACGGAGTGAAAGAGAGCGGGAAGATGCATTGTGTATTGAAAGCAGGAGTCAATCAACAAACAGCGCGTCAACAACGCGTCAATGGCAGAGCCACTTCGGCACGTGACTCGCGATGTGAATCGATTCACATCGCGAAAGTGGCGATTTTCCACACCACACGTGTATACCAGCTTAAGTATGTATTATTTTGAAATTCTTGCCGCCTTGCCGCCAGATCTTCTCACCGACACGGTGTCTTATATCCAGTGTGCGACTTTCTCCATTTCAGATCTCCTTAGTACTCTTTGCTACTAGTATGCTGCCCCCCTCGCTGGCTTTGAATCGGCCACCTTCCAAGATGGGCATCACTCAACCAGTGTATGCAAGAGACACTACCGCGCACCAGAAATCATGTTAGGTGTGTTTTTTTTTTTTCAATATCTCCGCTAGCGCATTGCTATCGCGCCATGATCCGAGTCCTCCTGTATACTCTACTGTGAGTCGTCCGAGCTATGGCCAGTCATTGGAGTACATATAGGCTTCCCTGCAGGACCTGGAGCTGACGAGCGACCGAGGTACAGCTACACTGAGAGTGTATCTGCAACAGTTCTAAATAATTTGGTATGTGCGCTACTAGGTGCTGCAGAAGTTCCCGAACGGCGGACAACTGGCAACCTTCCTGGGACTCCGTCACAAACAAACTATGTTACCGTCTTGAATATCATGCTCATCTCCGCCAATGGTCTCTGTAGTTGTCATTTTGAGGCTAAGCGGGAAGCTGATTCGCCTCCAACGTTGCCAACCTGAATGTTGAAGTCTCGCGCACACTCGGTTCACTGCTCGTCTACTGTTGCTGGCACTCCATCTTATCATCGGCTTTCTCGTATACACAACGTTTCGTGCACTGTGTCCTTAGCGGCCGAAATCCTTGTCTCACGGACACCACGCCTTTACTTCCCTGCTAATGCTTGTGTCTGCCATTCGGAAGCCTCGGTTGGACCGCCATCGTGCCCCTCCCAGTCATCATGGAGCTCGATAGCCTCTCGGAGAACACATCAGGTAACTACCTCAACTCGCTGAGCATCCGGACCGAGCAGGTAGACTTCCAAGATGAGGTCTCATGGGAGCGCAACATGGACAACCTATCCTTTGGATAACAAACTGGCAAGATTATCACTGGTCAGACCGCTCCGCGCTGCTCAAGCACATAGACGCTGAGCATACCAGTATGCCAGGTGCCATCAAGGTGGTCCTCCTCAGCCTGGACCGCAACCTTCGTCTCAAGGCTTGCGCAAGAATGTTATCCGCTGCCAGTCACGGTGAGTCGGACCTCACTTCTATCCTTGACACATAAGGTTGGGGTTGCCGTCTTGCCAGCTCATCGTCTATTATAATCGGCCTCGGCGGGAAATCTCCTAGTGGACTTCGCCAAACGCTCTACTTCCTACCATCTCTGAGTATTAATGGGACAGGTTGTCGAGCAAGTCTACTGTACATAGCACGCCATGCCGCATATAACAATGCTGTTCACACTATCTCTTGGACTATTCTCTTGTATTCACTTCGTCATATATACATTCCTTCGCCTCAGCATTGTCATTATATACCACTTCACATACTTACTCTATTGCCACATCACAAAACTGTAACTTCACTCCCAATTCACGCATGCTTTGGATCTTCTGCGTCAGATGGGCCACCGGTTCAGTGAGACCACACGCGGACTTACAAGGACGGGCTGCGGTGCTGGTGCTGTATCTACTCGTGTGTGATAACTTAAGGGTGTAACATGAGGCAAGTAAAAAATGCATTTGATCTTATAGATTAATGGTTACAAGGGCAATGGGGTCAAGGGGAAATGGTATGAAATAGGTTCGTATATCCACTAGTCAAAATTCAATTAAACAATGTGATAAATTAGTGAAAGGAGGGCATAGACTGGTCACAAAACATCGAGATGATTCAGCAGCTCACTTAAGCGGCACGCCCCTTCCCCTTCCCCCCCAGCTTGCAATTACCGTTGCCGTCAAGGTGCGCGGCATGACCGTCGAAAGACCGTGTGCGGTCGCAGGTGAGACAGAATGTTTGTGCGCTGCGTACCGTCATCCAAGCGTCGAGTGGAATCCCCACGATGGAGTTCCACTCAATAAGAGCACGCCCAATCATCGACTTGCAGAATTCATCGGCACGACGGGGGTTGAACCACTCGTGGAACTCGGACAGTTCCACAGGAGGGGGCTGGCTGGCTGCGGCGGGATGATAAGGAACTGTAAAAATCGCATGTTAGTAAATGCAAACGTTCAATTTGAGGCAATGCATACCTTTGGCAATGAACGGTGTTCCACTGGTATATTTGGGATTCATGCACATTCCGCCATTGGCAAGGTGTGCGCGGAACCCATCAATGGAGAAGTGGTTGCGGCAACCGACGCAAAGGTTAGTGGATGTCTCGAGCAGGAAAAATTGCTCAGACGTCACACCGTGCGCCGAGTTAAAACTCCTGAAGCCCTGCGCAATGATAGAGTCATCGAGCTCCATATGCTCAAACACCTTGGGCTGGAAGTCAGGATGATACCGCTGAAGGCACCGTGGCGGCGCATCACGGTTGGCTGCGCAGTGCGTGGAAGAGTCCACCGTAAAGGCATCATTGGCTATAGATAGAGTATAAGTAGAAGACATGTATAAAATAAATGAAAAACTTTACATTTTGATACTTCGTCCCTCGCTTTGTCCAGGGCAGCATTAACAGCATCAACGTGGGCCAGAATCTCTGCTGCGTCGTCGAAGTTGTCAAGGACAATGGGGCGAGTTGGTGATCCATCACCCAATATGTTCTTTTCCCCCACAGAACGGGTCACTCGGCTGCTTGATGCCGGTGTTGCTAAAAAAATATCATGTCACTTTTAGTTGGCGAGTGCGACATGAAAATATAGACTTACATGGGGGCGAGGTTGCAGACGAAGAGCCGCTACCCGAGGCGAAAGTCTTGGAGGTAGATGGCGGCGCTGTAAATTGTTGTATGGTATCAATATCTTTTCAAGAAAAAAAATTAAAGATAGGAACTCTACTTACAGTAGAGGTCAGAATCAGAGTCAGAGTCGTTGATCTTGTCCTTTGGCTGCACGTAGGCGAATGCTTGTGACTTCCGAACTGGAGGAATAATCACTAAAGATGTGAACAATGAGCAATAGGCATCATCAGAGAATCGAAAAATTGCACCTTTGAACCGGCATTGGTGCTGGCGGGCAGAAAAAATCCAGCGCTCTTTGCCGTTCAGATTCCCGCGATAGAATTGCATAGTGCACTGTTCCTGAGTGCGAAACGGATTCTGCGAGCAAGGGCAGAGCGGGCACTCAAGATCAGGGATGTGGTGGTACGAGGTTGGCGCAGCTGGCTGCAATGTCCCGTTCTTGAGAACGCGCTGAGGACTTGAAAGGTATTGTCAATAAATAAAAAGTAAATAAGTTGAAGGAATAAGCGCACATATCCCAATCGACCCATCCACGGATGCTTCGGTCCCAAGAACTGCATGTTTTGTAGACGGTGTTGCGAAGGTCGAGCTCCGCAAGGGCGGCCCGAATCTCAGCAGGCTTGAGATCCTCCGCGCGCATGGCGCGCTCCTCAGCCTCTTCAGAATCGGATCGCACACGATGGGCAGGGACGGTGTATGGTTGGTAGTGCGGTCGGTAGCTGGCATAGCTTGGGCGATAGCGAGAGCGAACAGTTTTGTTGACTGATTTTGGCATGATGATAAAGTATGGGTAAAATGTGGCAAGCAATGAGGCGGATCTGGTACTTACCGTTTAGCAAATTTCACCCCAGCTTAAGTACTTTGTTGGCTGTAAGAGACGAGATTGACTTCGTAAAATCAGGCCTCGATGCTGCTCAGCGTGAAACAACGAGCGCGATCATCTCTGCAGCACTTTGGCAGAGAGCAAAATTTTGGGGAGGGCCCAAGGGCCTCCCGACGGGTGCGCCGTAGCGGCTGTTGCTCTGGCCAAGCAAAAATAATCTAAATAAAGGTCAGTGAGCTTGGAGCTCATCATAGAGCGTACCTCGGGATCAAGACGAAGCTCCTAGTGGCTTCGGAAAATTTATGGTAGAAATAAATTGTAATGCAGAGCTTGAGGCTCTGTTTTGAACCTTAACCCAATCAGGAAGTGTGGCGGGCGGAAGTAGGCACCAAGTGTGACAGGAGAATCACGCGGGGAGAGACAAAATAAATGATATTCAAGGTGGTGGGAGGGGACAAAAGAGGCAGGAGGATTGTGGCGCAGCTTTGATTAGCGGAGGGCGCCGGGGCGGGGAGGATTAGTCAGCGGTTGCGCAGGAAGGCCGGTTGCAACCTGTTTTGGGCGATTTGGTGATATCGTGCCTGGATCGAATAGGACCAATCGAACGGTTCCTCTATGCCCCAGGTAAGTATCGACTCGGGAGTTGGGAGGGAGGCTGACTAATCGGCCAAATTGGGAAGCGGCGCCGGCTCTCGAGTCGTCTGTCCTTGACTCAGATTCAACTTCCATGCCACTGCATCAGTCTTTGGCGTTTACATATCGGACCTGTCTCCAGCTCTTCACAAATACTTTCGCATCACCAGCGATCTCATAAGTCTCTGTCTAGTCATCCTCGTATCGACATTCCGATATGATATTCGCAACTGCGACCAGTACGCACAGCCAGGCACTCGCAGCTTGATTTTCTCATGCTGACCGTCGTACAATGTATCTACTGACAGACATACGGATAGTTGGCGACTCATATCTTACAAGCGTGAATCCGAAAGCAGACCACTTCGTTGTACTGAAAATCGATGGAATCGAGATGTTCGAGTCACGAAAAGTCCCGTGCAAACCCGCCCCTCAATGGAAAGAGCATAAGACCTTGTAAGTCACATATGACGCGTTCGCCTTATTCTTTGGACCGGTCCTAATATCCACTCATCGCCCAGCCAATTTGCTACTTCCTCGGTTATTGACATTGTCGTGTATCGCCAGAGTCGCTATCGCAAGTGGGTCAAACACGCTATAGCGGAGTGCAGTGGGCGAGGAATGGATTTTCTTGATACAAGTAAGCTATAATCTTGGTACTATGGCATCCTACTGAACTTCATAAGCAACGGAGCAAGAACTGGTTGACAAATCTGGCAAACCACGCATCGCCGTTAAGCTCGATCTCGTCGTTCAGTCGCATTCGGACTTTATGAAGACCGTGGACGAGGAAGTGTCACAACTGACCGGAATGAAGGGGTCTGATGCGATCCAGATAGTGACCACCATCGGCGCAAAAATCGGCACTGCTCTTGAAGCGATTGTTCCAGTTCTCGACAAGTTCGCTGGCGTAGGTCTCTCCGATTTTCCAAATAGAGCCCTCACTAAATGGCTAGAAATAGACACACCCAATACTAAATGGGGCTTGGACCGTGCTCTCTTCTGCTTATAAGGTAAGATACTTGTGACGACATCCAATTTATCCGCAGGTCATCTAACATACACCATGCGCAAGATCGCGCAGAATCAGAAAGAACAAGATGACGATGTACTAAGTCTAGTGGAAAGTCTCCGTGAGATGGCGGGCGTGGCCAGTGTTTACACGGAGCCGCGAGAGATATCTGGCACTGTCAACGTTGTTGAAGAAATCGGCAAAGCGTCGCTTGAAGCTGCAATACTGGTACACGACTACGTTGATCCAGCTATCGGGGGAAAGGCAAGCTTTCTAGGTCTGTACTTTCTGCCTATTTACATTTTTCTATGTCGCTCTGATGCATATTCGGAAAACCAGCACGCACTGTGACTCATACTCTGTCCGACATGCCCTCCAGAATAGCCAAGTGCCGGAGCCGATGCGAAGGTCTCATTGAAAAGCTCAATACGCGGATTTCGATCGACACAAACACGAGGATGAAAAACGTTCAACGTGACGACCGCAGTGCGCATTTTGCTCTTGATTTATATTGAGCCCCGCGCTGATGCCGCTTTCATCAGAAAGTGCAATACATGCATGGCTGCAAGCACCCGATACCTCGCCGAGCTACAATGCGGCACGCAAGAAGCATCAGCTGGGAACAGGATCTTGGTTTCTGAACGGTTTCCGGTTCTCTGAGTGGAAGCGACGGCCTGGATCATTGCTCTGGCTCTATGGTGGCCGTAAGTGCTCCGCCGCCTGAAATTTATATATAGTGCTAACTGCCTTTTTATAATAGCTGGAACCGGGAAGACTATATTGTGGTGTGTGATACTGACACGCGCAGAGGGAGAATTAATTCATATGTATTCTAGCTCATCTGCCATCCAGGACATCGTCGAATTTTGCAAATCCAGACCGGTCGCCCGAGGATACGCTTACGTCTTCTTCGATGGTACAGCGTCACAGTCTGAGACATTGGACTACAACAAGTTCATCCGGTCCCTAATCAAACAGATGTCTAACAGATGCGGCGACAGAATGCCTGCTGCGTTGGTCGAGTTGTACCAAGAATGTGATGACGGGCAGCTTCAACCGCTAGAAACCGCACTTGAAAGTACTCTATCGCGGATTCTAGAGACATTTGACAGCACATACATCATCATCGACTCACTGGATGAGTCCACAGAAAAGGCCGATCTCTTGCGATGGATACGATCCGTGAATACGAAGGCAGCAGCGAAGATCCACCTCATGCTCACCAGTCGTCCCGAGCCAGAGGTAGAACAAGGCCTCAAATATCTCTCTAACCTCCAAAAGGTCTCAATCAGAGATCAATCCACGATAGACGATATCAGCACTTATCTAGATGCGCGCCTTTGCATGGCCGAGATGGAAAAATGGGATGAGCCGGAAAAACAAATGATTAAACAAGTTATGTTGGCGGGTTCGGGTGGAATGTGAGCGGCCTCTTAGTCTTGAACGTGCTTCCGTGGTATTAAATAATTGCAGGTTTCGATGGGTTGTGTTGCAAATGGATGCTGTGAGAAGATGCAACAGCGCAAGGGATCTCAATATCCAGCTAGTTTCTCTACCCAAAGGTTTAGACGAGACCTACGCACGGATCTTCGAACGCAGCGAGCGCTCAGATCACCTGCAGATCTTATTGCAATGGCTAGTATTCTCCGAACGTCCCATGACAGTGCAAACACTCGCTGAGGCTCTAGCGTTCGGCTTTACTGGGGATACTCCGATGTACAACCCTGATCTGCGGTACAAGAGACCTGCGGATATATTGGGTATCTGCTACGGCCTGGTTACTGAGTTCGAAGGTGTGAAGGTTTTGCTATAACTCTACTTGCAAATTAATAGTCCTGACAAAAAATAGGAACGGTGAAGCTAGCGCACTACTCTGTCAAGGAGTACTTCATCAAAAACATCGCCAGCGAAAGGCTTTCGCACTTGATGATCGCTCAAACTTGTATTGCGCAGCTGCTTTATTTTGACCGACCAAGCATTTTGGACTGGGAAAATCCAGACTCCGCTACTGTTCTGCATATTGATTCCTCTTTTCCGTTGGCTCTCTATGCAGCAAGTAATTGGGCCTCACATTATCGCTCTTCCGGTGCAGACTTCATCGACTCAAGCGCTCGTGTCTTACACAATTTGCTGCTTAGATTATTTACACTGCCATCTGAAACCCGAAGCTATCAGTTGATCGGCTGGGCTCGATTGTACAACCTGGATTATGAAGGCAACGGCCGGTTGAAAACCGGCAGGCTACCGCTTGATGCTTCACCTCTCTACTATGCTTGCCGTGTCCGCTCGATTCGAGCCGTGAATTATTTGATCGACAACGGTGCAGATGTTAACGCAGCCGGAAAGAAAGCGACTAGCAGGCCGCTCCTCGCTGCATGCTTAGAAGGTCAGCTCGAGATTGCTCAGCTGCTGCTGGAAAAAGGAGCCAATGTCAATGCTGAGGGAGGGAAGTACGGCACACCGCTGCAGGCAGCACTCGCGCGAGGTCGTATCGAGGTGGCCAAGTTGTTGCTGGAAAATGGAGCAGATGTCAATGCCGAAGGACGTAAATATGGCACAGCGCTGCAGGCAGCATCTTCAAGAGGTCACCTAGAGCTCGCTCGTCTGCTGTTGAGCAAAGGAGCCAATGTCAATGCAGAAGGAGGGGAATATGGCACGGCTCTGCGGGCAGCATCTTTGGGTGGTCATCTGCAGCTCGCTCAGCTGCTCCTGGAAAAGGGGGCCAATGTCAATGCTGGTGGGGGGAAGTACGGCACACCGCTACAGGGAGCCTTCATAGGAGGTCACCTTGAGGTCATGAAGCTGCTATTAAATGAAGGGGCGAATGTGAACGTCAAAGGACGCAAGTATCACACGCTGTTGGAGGCAGCATCCGCGCAAGGTAAACTTGAGATCGCTAAGCTGCTGTTGGAGAAGGCGGCTGATGTCAACGCCGCCGGAGGGACATACAAAACGCCATTACAAGCAGCATCTACAGAAGGTCATCTGGAGATCGTCAAGTTACTGCTAGACAATGGGGCCAGTTCCATAGCCCAGGGAGACGAGCACGGCAAAGCGCTGCAAGCAGCCCTCGCGCAAGATCACATCGAGGTCGCCCAGCTGCTATGGGAGCGAGGGGCCGTTGAGTCTCGATGAATAAGCAGTTGGTAAACGCCGATGGAAAAGAATATATTGATATCCAAGGCTCGGAGAACATTAGACCTGCACGCTAGTAGAATAGATATTGAGTGGTAGTATGTTACAAAGCAATATTTCACTGTGTATGGCAAGAGCATTCGAATGCAAAGTGCAAATGGAGTAAAGCTGGAAACTCGAGCAGGCTAGGTGTGCGTCACGCCGTACGCAGGACAATGACTGTTGATAGTGCTCCGATATGATATATATATATAAAGGAAGAACAGGAAGCGTCGCGCCTGGTTATTCCTCATACGCATGAGCGTTGAGGCTGGGTCAAAGCCTGAGCCGGAAAGGTTGAGAGAATTGGTGCTCGGCGCGCATCACGTGACCTGTGTTCTTCTGCTGTCCTGGACCTCTGGGCCTAATCCTCGGTCCATCGGCGATCTTCACTAGCCAGAGCGCTGACGCATAAGAGTCACCCTTTCAATCTCCCCCTCGTCCCCTTCTCACCCAAAGGCGTGAGCTTTGTCTCCGGTGATCAGCGCCAGCGCCAATCTCTTTTCAAGATCGCCAGACGTGGCGGCCGAGGTCGCGTCCACAGGCCCATCGGCTCTACGAAGCCTCGATACTGAAGTCGGCTTCATGTTGGGAAACGCATCAGGTGGCCAGATACCTGAGGAGGACGGCGCCGATCTGTTTAGTGCTATAGAGTCGCCGTTCCTGTTCCGGGTTGGTGGATACTGGCTGCATGGACTCGAGGTCCTGAGAGTTGGGAGGAAAGAAGAGGTAGGTGTAGGTGGTTGAGGGTTTCTTGGTACCTCTCTATCAGCATACCCTCGGCCTCAGCCTCGCGGACAAGACATTGTATACCAGAGTCGGGGTTGTCCCGGCCATCAGATTCGACCTGAGACTTCGTATACCGAGCTGAGTGACGGGTCCTGAGCAGGTCTCTCCTGGTGGTACCGGGCTCCGCCATCAAAGTGGCACTGGCACCACCAGCCTCGAACTTCGAGCCGTGCCCCAGGATGGACTCGACGCCCTCGACCTTGGACTCCCTTTCCACCTGTGCTGAAACGCGATGTACACGCTCCGCAGCCCACTCGTCGCTAGCCGCAGGGCGAAAGTGTGTGTGCTTGGAGGGAGCTTGATAGCTGGATTGTAGCTGCAAGTTCGTCGAAGAGCCCGGAGATGCTCGATCGGATCTTCAAATAGCGAGGCAAGCTTCATTGGCAATGCGGAGGACCTTATTCATGCTTGCAAAGACGTGCTGAAGTTTGTGGACTGCGGAGCTCTTCGTCTCCCCCGTCCATCTCCTGGGCTACGCGGTCCTGTTCCCTCGCCAGTTCAATCTTTTGAGAAGCGGCAGTTCAGGTGCCAGAAGAGTTTTCGTCGTCGCACTTCTCGAATCTTGCCCATCCCCTTCCGATTCCCTCAGACCTTCCACGAACGACTTCAATAGTGACTATTTGTGCCTGGTGACGCCTCACGGAGAACCCTCGAGTGCTCGCGCTTGGCCAACATAGTTCCTCGGCAGTGATACGGTGCTGATAGCAGCGTGCGGAGCTGCCCCATACTGGTGGAATAGTTGAAGCCGCAAGCGGCAGGCCGAGTACGGTGGTGGATAAGTGCCAGCGAGTGGGCGCTGGGCGATGGCTGGTGTGCTTATTTCGCAGAAAAGACGCGCCAGCTATGGTGAAAGCGAGTGGTCTATGAGGTGCGTATGCACATGAGATGAGGGCAGAAATGGGAGCATAAACAACTACGCACCTGTGTACAACACTACTTTGACACTACTCATCCTCCAGGAGTAGCCGTCTACGTGAGGGATCCCAGTAACAGCACGTACGAGCAGTGTACACGTCGATGTACAGGCGATATTTGAGACATGCTGAAGCGGTAGACAGCTTTCTGACCGACTATCTGGAAGAGTTGTATTTGGCGAGGGCGCGCGCAGCATGGGAAAGCAGCGAGGCCGAGAAAACAACCAAATCCGGCACGAAAACAGGGGAAAGCCTGGGAACGGGCGCCCACCTATATGCGGATCTTTCTCGTCCTCATCCATCATCTCGCGCCCGTCCCTCAGTATACTACAAGCCTCTCAATCCTATCAGTCGTTTATCTATTTGGCTAAAACTGCGTTACTCGTATATCCATACAATCCACCTCTAGACTCACAGCGGATCTCAAAGGCCAGCTGCTCACCACCACATCGGGATTCATTAAAATTTACTCCATGACCATCGCGATTGTCGATGCGCTTGCGCATTTGGCCATCGCTGGACTTGCCTGACTTACCTTCTTCACATAGTCATCTTCTCATCTGTCAATTAGTTCATGTTACAGGTTCTTCCACTGATTTTATATGTGCCGCCATGCTGATCACTACCCAGGCATGCGAGCTATGACGACGAACCTGCCGTCTGGTAGCTTGTGGTTTGTGGGTCCTTCCTACGCTGGAATGCATCGCGTTCAAAACCGCCGTTCTTGGATGGATCGTCGTACTGATTGAATGAGCATTGATCGCGCAAGTTTATCATGCTTCATTATTTGGTGCAACGGACCTGGGCCACGTTGGGGCCGTCAAAATGCTGCGCGAGATTTACATTGACGTCTGCGCCCTTGTCCTCGAGAACGGCGCATACGTCAATGCATGAAGAGGGAGAGGATGGCGACGAGCGTCAATTAGAGGGAAACTGTCTGTCCGCGCGTATTGGATTCACTAGAGAGGCGATGTACCCCGGCAGCAGGCACCCTTCAAACATTACACGTTCTTCATTTCGTTTATACAGCAATCTCCACCTATTACCCCTCCGTAGCTAAGGAGGCCAAAAGACGATTGTGGGTCGATGTGCCTGCTTATGTTCGTGCTCGTGCTCGTGCTAACGAGTTTTAGGCATTGTATTCGATGACAAAGCGCATCATAAAACAAGCGCGAGCATGACCGCCATTTTATGGCCTAGAGAGGTGTGCGCAGCTATTTGGCACTGTGACGACAATGTCATGGTTGGTAGTTGACTGGAAACCGCCGCTACAGTCTGCTGTAGAGCTGAGCCATTCGCTCTTATCCTGCACGTATTCTCATATACCGATTGCCATCTTCAATCATTTTGCAGCTGGTACCGCCCTGGTCTACAGCACTTGCATGGTTATCCAAACGACTAATCATTCTTTATCTGTTACTGGTACATGTGCTGGCCGATCTGTGCCTCGCTTCTGTGTATGCTTCATGTCACCTTTCGCTGTATTTTTTTTTGAGCCCGCTATCTGCTCCAATTTCAATTCTTGCTTCTCTATGTTCTTCCCGCATCGCTATTTTTCCCAGTGTTCCCCTATCTATCAGCCCCGTTGTGGTGCTATCGCCGTCTCTTCACCGACGCCATTCAATTATGCATTCGATCATACATTCGATCTTTGGCTGATGGGGGAGTACCTGGACGTAGGCTGTAGCGATACTAGCTACAAGGACCTGGTGCGTCCGCTTTCTTCGAATACCCTTCTTGCTTTGCTGACAACATACCCATCAATGCTTGCAGCAAATAACCATCCTTAGCCGCATGCCATTGGCCATACTACGAGTTGGAACTTTGGTGCGGATCTTCAGACTCCGATGTGATTCAGTGGAGTGTAAAGACCACCTCTGAGTGGGTTTCGCAACATAGCTATATCTTGATAGAACCCGCTACTGGTACTATACTTATGTCTTCGAAACCTAGGTGCCGACATCGGGTCCTTTCCACGGCAATAGCGAGGTGCTTGGCGATAACCTCTAGGCAGGGCTGTGCAAGTGCTGTGCATAGCGTACCTGACAGCGTATGATAAAAGACGTTCAGTCAAAGAGCTGCTGTAGCATTCGTGAAGATGGCGAAACTTCTAGCAATTCTCTTCACTTTCTCGTCCATAAATACCGCCAGCTCCCTAGCCGTGAACATAACATCAGCGCTACACGCGCCCGCCGCAACTGGGCTACCGACCACTGCGAATCTCGCGACTGTTTCTATCACCCAATCATGCGACGACATTCATACCTGCCGCACTCTGTATTCCATCGTGCAGACCTGCCTGGCCACGATCTTAGCATGCGTATGGGCCGCCGTACATCGGAACATCCCTGCTCCAAAAGCCGTTCCCGGCCCAAGGAAACGTGGCCGCTTTATGAAAGCAGCACGATGGTTGTGGGCGAATATCTGCAATCAGAGGGAATTAGCCATTGTTCTCATTGTTACTCTCCTAGCGCCGGAATGGGTCTTGGCGTGGGCGATCCGACAACGACTTAGAGCGGGGAAATTAGTGATGGAGCTCGAGAAGGCAAGGGCGGAGGCAGCGGAACGGTGGAAAGAAGACCACGTAAAGGAGGCTGAAGATCGAGGCACTCGTGTGGCAGGGCGCGGGTCATCAGAGAATTTGATTGAGAATCGGCCTTCCGCAACAAGTAAACCCTCACATCCAGCGCATTCGGAAAGTCGGGATGCATGTACGTCTACCGAGGCTATTGTTGCTCCTTCGGTGCTGATCTTCTAAACATAACAGGGCGTGGAGCTTGGAGTGTGGCGAAATTGAGCCAAGGTGCGTGTATATCTTGACCTGCCAATATTTACGACTCACTTAGAAGATAGCGTGGACAGATGCCCATGCATTCTTCATCATCATGGGTGGCTATCAGGCCTACGATAAGGACGGTCCCATCCATCCCCTTGGTCCCAATGAAGTGGTTGAACTCGTTCGCGTCGGTGCGCTGGTGCCACCCACGGAAGACGAGCTATCCAACCAAAGCAAAGGCGATGTACTCTCCAAAGGCGTAGCCATCCTTCAGACGATCTGGTTCGTGGCGCAGTGCATTGCACGACTAGTGGAGCACCTTCCGCTGACCAACCTCGAGGTGATGACCCTGGCGTACACCATCATGACGGTGGCAATGTATATCGCTTGGTGGAACAAGCCGCTCAACGTCAGCTGCGCCATCCGCGTGCCGGGAGCTCGAATCAGAGGACAGGATTACCACCAGAACAGCTGGTGGGATATCTCCTACTATGTCATAGGCTGGCAGGACAATGAAGTGGACTTGGACTACGTACAAGGCGTCCCGACGTTTTGGGCCGGGAAAGTTGAAGATGATGACCTCATACACGCTGACATTATTGCGTTGTTGGTGGCGACAACATTCGGCGCGGTGCACTGCATCGCCTGGTCATACACATTCGCTTCTCGCACCGAATTACTCATGTGGCGGGCATCGGCGATTGCTATCGTCACCATTCCAGCAGGCCTCATCATAGGATTGGGTATGCCTCGGGTTGATAAGAGCAGCGATGTGTGGTACTACATTACTATAATTGCCAGCCTTATCGGCGCCCCAGTGTACATCTGTGCCCGCGCAATCCTTTTGGTTCTATCATGTGATACCCTCAAATCTCTACCTTACAATGTGTATCAAACTGTCCAGGGGACAGATTTTATACCTCATATCTAGCTACACACGCTTAATTTACAGTGCTGCTTTCGTGTATTATACTACCTATCAAACAACGATGACCATTACCAATTAACATTCAACTTCGCCAGCTTCATATCTGTGGGTGTTTTCATCCGCACGTAAGGCGCTCTCAGCAGGTGAATGATGCCCAAGACAAGGTTTTACAACAAGAGTGCATTGACGAACTGAATCACAACGCTGAAAGCCGAAGTTAGCTCAAAGACAGCCTATGAAGCGATATTGAGACTTACCAATGTATACCAGAATGAGAAGTTGCGCTTGACAGCCTCGAACGTCGATGGTAGGCTCGAGTTCTACAGCAGCTGCGCCGTCAGTAGCGCGTTATCCACCGCATCCACCGTCTCCTCGAAGAACATGGTCAGCTCCGCCGCGCACCCCAAAGCCAACGATGGCGCCGTCATGCTTTTCTTCGGGCAACAGCGCGACAAGCGTCCCTGGCCGTCACATCGTCTGGGCTGGCGGAGATGTGGTCGTCTGTATAACCCGCAACGCGGATTGAGGCACTAGCTGCCTCGATGCAATCGCGAATCACGGTGGTGTTGGAGACCTTTTTGGTGAATTCGAGGTGATCCTGAGGAGACCAATGAGGAAGATAGAAGGGGCGGGGGACATGGCTTCTAGAGTAGAGCTATTTGCGGGACGTTGGTGAGAACGGAGCCATGAAGGTTATCAGTCACGCACTTGGAAAAAGGCGAGAGATTATGCCTTTGCTGCCTGGCTATCATACCGTCCGCGGAGGTCGCCGCTGGTACCACCGCATCTCGGGTGTCTTGCTAGCTGAGGCTCCGTAGGCTTTCATCCAGGGTGAAACACTGATCACTAACCAAATAGCAACCAGGAAGGTGGAGGGAACGCATGGACTGATAATGGTATGAGGAAGCAGAATGCCATCAGATGTTGTCCATTGTGACGATGGCGTAGCATCCCCGTCGTCAGCAAAGTGGTCGTTCCCCTCCGCCTTTCGATTACTCGCCTCTTTCGCGCGGTTCCAGCTAGCTGCTGTTCTACAGCATCGCATGATAGCACCAATTGCAAGGTTTATCAGAGGAGGGACAGACAATGAGACATGTCGGACATGTGGCTCGAGATGAAAGCAAGAAGGCGGGACAAGTAGCGCTCTCGGCCGGCACCGGAAAGCCACCGGAGCGGACCGAGCCAGAGCCATCTTTTCTTTTTTTCATCCCATCTCGATTCTCGTGTCGCCTCCATCATCTCGCGCTCGGAGCTCATGGTTCTCACTCAGTACAAGACTGTCGCTTTGAACCGTCGGTTTCTCACTCGTCTCAATCCATGGTTCTCGTTTGTCCATGTGAACTAACTAGTGCTCTAGATTTGCAAGAGATCTCACTGGCGGAGTGGGCGCACTGGCTGGCCGTCTTGGGCGCAGCCTCGGGTTAGGGCCCAGGCGGATATGAATCCGTCGTCCGGCAACTTATAATCTCCTTGCCGTTCCCAACACTGGAGGGTATATAAAGCTGCAAGTCGCTGCATCATGGGTCCATCACGAGGACGTCTGGATGCGCCTCAAGACCGTGCGGATATGATCTCAGTGGGGGTCCCTGTAGCAGGCACCGTGGATACAATCGACCTGCTGCTCAAGAATTGCATTGACATCTGCTCCCTTGTCTTCGATAATGGAGCAAATGTCAGTGCGTGAAGAGGGCGAGGGTGGCGATGTGTGTCGATTAGGGGGAGGATGTCCCTCCTGGAAACAGGCTCCTCATTTTCGGTGAGATTCTAACATCCGCATCTTTCACACCTCTATAGGCAAAGGGGAGAATAGTGTGGTGCGTCATTGCACTTGCTTATGTTCGTGCTTGCGCTGACGGGTTCTAAGTATCGCATATGGTGATCAAGCGCAAGCACATCGCTGCCATCTATCGTGCTATCGTTCGATTGACGTCAACTAGTATTTCTTGCTTTATCGCCATTTTCCCTCGAGTTAGTAATCGCCCAAGGGCCTGGGAATACGCTTGATTTGGAGAGAATCGTCTCCAGCGAGATGTGATCAACGATGAGGAACTCTAGCAACGACGTCGCGGTTGGTAGTCGACCGGATACCGTCACTACAGTTTGGCTACCACCACCGGGGAGGTGAGTCATTTCCCGTGTCCTGCACTTATTCCCAGGTACTCATTGCTATCTTCAGCGATCATGCGGCTAAGATGGACCTAGTTTACGGCACTTACTTGGCTGTCCTTGTACATGTTGTGTATTCCGCTACTGGTATGCATTATAGGCCCCGATCCCGTGTTTGCTTCCTGTTAGTTTCTCACTGCGCTTCTTTCTAAGATCTTTATCTCATTTCCTCGCAAACATATGTTGCTTTCCACGCATATTGTGTTCTACACCAGTCTCATTTTCGCTTTTGCCCTGTCCTTCGTGCTTTTCAAAACTGTTTTGCATTATCTTATCCATTTCAAGTGTTTCGATTTTATCCCCTTCTTTTCATTGCGTCCATCGAATCGTGTATTTTACCTTAAATCTGATCTTGAGTTGATAGGGGAGGATGTTACTTAAACCACAGCGATGCCAGTAGTCCAGCCATGAGCAACCAGTACGTCCACTTTCTTCGACCGCCTGCCTTGCCTCGCTGACGACGAACCCGTCAGAAATGAACGGACTTAGCCTGCCATTGGCCGTGCGGTGGGTGGGAGTCGCGAATGCAGCGCGCATTTCTAGACTCCAGCGTCATTCAATAGCTTCTCAGGATAATTTCCCAGTCCTTGTGGCACCGATCGCCGGATCTCGCGACTCAGCTTCTGACTGGAAAAGCGAACAAACATGCCTGTGTTCACCGAAATTGGGTACCAAATCTGGGCGATAGGGAGGGCTAGCGATGGCCTCGAGGCAGGGCTGTGCAAGGGCTGTGCATGGCGTACCTGTCAGCCTACGATAAAAGGCGTTCAGTGAAAGGACCGCTGTAGGCATGCGTGAAGATGACAGCAGTTCTTCTCCTCGCTTTCTCGTCTATTGACATCGCCAACTCCCGGGCCGTGAACATCACATCAGCACTACACGCACCCACCACCTCTGCGCTATCGGCCACTATGCACGTCACCATTACCACTATCACTGGGTCATGCGATGACATACACACTTGCCGCACCCTGTACTCCATCGTGCAGACCTGCCTGGCGACGATCTTCGCGTGCGTGTGGGTCGCCGTGCACCGGAACATTCCTGCCCCCAAACCCGTCCCGATCCAAACTCGAGACCTGGGCCCATCGCGAAAGCAGCGCGGTGGCTGTGGTCCAAGATCCTCGATCAGAGGCAAGCGGTCATTGTGTTCAGCGTTACTCTCCTGGCGCCCGAATGGG
>JACXVL010000397.1:0-56291 GCA_014898675.1 Athelia sp. TMB | reverse complement strand
CAGGACGTCAGAAAAGACGTGTGCAAGGAGGAGTTTGCGAAGTTTGGCCAATGTCTTCGTGAAGCGGTTTGTGCTTGCATACGGGCATCTTTGCCGAATACTTACTTTAGTTCTAGATGAAACGCAAGTGGTGATCCGCCAAATATGCAATTATTATATTCCTATACAGACAACATACAGACAATGAGGGCAAGGGCGGCGAGCAGAGTGGAAACGCATCGTGAGAGGTAGCACTGAGTGGATAATATAGAATAATCAATGGTCAAGCACCCTCCGCATCCATCTCACCCGGCACACGCTGCGTTCTCTCCCCGTCCGGCTGTGTTTGACGCTGCTGAGACTGCTGAGCTTGCCGCCGACGCACTTCTGCGCGTGCGCGCATGAGAACGCGTATGCCGTTGGGAACCGGCCAAGATGAAGTAGTGTTGGGAAATGGCAAAGATTCACCGTCGTCCTCCACAGCCGTGTCGGGTGCAGGGTTCCTCAGCCGCTCAAAAATGTGTGATAATCGTAGGTCAATAATGTATGGTGATTCATGTGGCAATGATAGTTTTGTGGGTGATGAGGACGAGTGTGCGTGTGAAGGGGGTGTAGGCGGCGTGGAGAATGATTCGGGAAATGGAGACGGGAGCGGTGTGGGTAGGGCAGATACTGCGAATGCATGCGATTCACTCTCTTCTTCTGGGGGCGTCTTGGGTATCAGGGAGCTCTCGTATGCAATGGTGATATGCACGAGCTGGAGGAACAGAATGAAAGTGTCCACAAGGACGATGTGTACTTTGGATGGGACATTGGCTGTCGCACAATGAGGAACTGTGACAGCATATCAAGACATACAAACACTCACCCTGCCCAACAAAATCCAGCAGAATGCTGCGACCATCGGCAGCGCCGTCCGTCATGTGGGTCCAGAAGGGCGCAAAGTTCAGACATAGAACTGTGCCATACCAGAAGAGCAATGATCTTGAGTGATCAATGTCCCTCGGCTTTGAGCATATAAACTGCGCAGCTAGCCGGATGATTAACACGAGCAGGCTGGGACTCAGGAAGCAGCTGAGGGAATGAAGCTGCAAAAGTAACGAATCTAGCTGAAATCCTTGATTAGGTACTAGGTAGACCTTTCAACGGGCAAGCATGGAACAACACTCACCGAGTATATGATGTGCTGCCGTTGTGCATGCTCATGCTGACGCCTGTGCATTAGCCCAACGTCGCCGTTGTAGTCAATGTCAATGTCGAAGCCAGAGTTTGAAGGACAGCTTGGCGCTGGAAGGGAGTCCAAGTGGTACACGTGATGCGGCAGGCAGGCGCGAATCATAAATTATTCTTCCAAAATGCTGAATACGATAGCCAAAAGACCCCTGATTTATGTAGATAGCTATTCACCCTCGTTGTCCAAGTCCCCGGCTTCCCGCAATCGCCTCTTCTCGTCAGCACTAATCTCTTGCAAGCTCCATCGGCCACCCCCATATCCCTCGTTCTCTGCGTCGTAAACAGGCGGTCCTAGTTCTTCTTGGGGTTCGTGGTGTACGTTTGCATCTTGATAATTTGTTGCATGTGGCGCGAGAAGACCAACATGTACCTCTGATGTACGGAAAGCTGAGCCGTGGCCAACGCTGAGTTCCAACAGCTGTCGACGTATTTCACGCTTCTCCTCCTTGATTTGGTGCGTATAACGTGCGATGATTAATGCACCGTCTGTTTTACACAAATTTAGCGAATTTCTCGATAAAGCAACGAATAGGACTGACATATTTCCACAAGCCAGATCACCACGACGATTCCAATCAAAAGAGCTCCTGCAAGTGTTAGCACTTGGCTACAAACTTGTTTCTCCCCATCCTCAAGGACACCCTGCTTGCATTGCATCTCGCCTGTGCCAAGAGTATGCGTGATCACCCAGAGGAAGAAGGAACCAGCAGCGATGTTCAGGCATAAGTGTATCCAAATGAACCAAGAATATATTTGAACAAAAGACTGCTTGCGAACGATAGCACCGACGAAGCTGTGAAATGTTGTCATTAGCTATAGATACAAGTAAAACGAAATAAATGGTGAAACAGCGACTCCAATGCTATATGTGCATGCCATGATGGAGGTTGCTACTACTCACCCTAAAATTGACCCCATGAACAGTAAAGTTTGTACAACGGCGGAGAGGATGAATGCAATGCGCTGGGTCTGATCCATTGGCGGATTGTCGTTTTTGGCCTCTGAATGAAATGATGGTGAGGACAATCATTGAAGAGCTAAAGTAGCGAACGTACCATCAACTTCGATCCAGAGGAACAACCCAACAGCACCAGAAAGAAGTAGAGTGAGCAACGACATGACAATCGCGCCGAATCTAACTGGCAGACAGCAGCAGAACGTTTGTCGCTCCAGGAAATATGCCCTTAATGAGAAAGTCATAACGAAGTTGGATGGTACAGGGCAGAGAAAAGAGAACCAACAAGTAGTCTATCCGTGATACCCGCGACTCAGCCAGCTGCGGCCGACAGTCAGTCCTTATTTAAGAACATGCTGTTTCCGCTGGCAGTGCAGATAGGCTTGGCTGTGATACTCAGCTTTGCCACGAGGTAAAGCATAAACACAAATGTCGTAGATTTGAACGGATATGACTATAAAGCCATTGGCGAGGTTGAGAGCACTACTAGCATTGTACGTCGAAAGCAACGACGAGCAAAGCGAACGGACAAAGCCGTACCCCTAATTGGGACTGTCTCCCGAACACCATCAGTCGCCGCGAGGTTAGCATGGCCGCTACTGCTGTGGGCGACCCCGCCTTCTCGATGGATATGGAGGTAGATCCTGCACCACCTCCACCTTCCGTCCCAGTCCCGCCTAGAGTACGCAGAGACCCACCGCAGAGAGCGTCGTCGGTTCCTGTGAAGTATGATGACTTCACGGTCGGCGTTGTATACTCCTCGGAGATGATGCTTCATTTCTGCCCCAGTGGACATCCAGAAACACCGGAGCGCATCGAGCGCATATTCAGAACCCTTGAAGCTACACATCTTCTTCCTTTGATGAAGCGAATTCCCATACGCCCGGTGCGTAAAGAAGAATCGCTGCTCGTGCACAGCGAGGACCACTGGGACAAAGTGCGAGACATAGCAAGTGAGTAACACAATATTCAGAACACCACTTGCATCCATTCCTGCTTTCTTACATACATTGTGACCACTCGCCTCAGGTATGACGGAGCAAGAGATCCTAGATTCCGAGTCTTATTACGAATCAATGTCATTGTATGTCAATGAAGGAACGACGCGCGCTGCGCGTCTCAGCTGTGGTGGTGTTATCGAAGCATGTCTTGCCGTTGCACGCGGAGAATTAAAGAAGACATTCGCCATCGTGCGCCCACCAGGACATCATGCTGAGCCTGATGAGCACATGGGCTTTTGTTTCTTTAACAATGTCGCCGTCGCTACAAGAGTGACTCAACAGGAAACAAAGGTCAAAAAGATCATGATTCTCGACTGGTGAGCGCTTTCCTCTCCCAGGCGTTCAACTAGAACTAAGTTTCGCGGTAGGGATGTCCACCATGGTAAGTCACGTGCGGTAGGAAGAGACGCGTTTTAAAGCTTCCACCAGGCAATGGGACCCAGCGCGCATTCAATGATGATCCGTCTGTATTGTATGTATCCATACACCGGTATGAACGCGGCAGATTCTATCCATGCGGCCCTTTTGGGAGCATGGAGTCCTGTGGAGAGGGAGCAGGCCTTGGCTAGTGAGTAAATCAGAGGAATCAATGACTAAGGTATTGACATACCTAGCTCTGTGAATATACCATGGCCCGAGGGTGGAATGGGCGATGCAGAATACATTCACGCTTTCCAGAAGGTGGTCATGCCCATTGCGATGGAATTTGCGCCGGAATTGGTCATCAGTAGGTGGCTCTACATCTATGATTGCCTTAAATTTCAATTTCTGGTCAGTATCTGCTGGATTCGACGCTGCCGAGGGCGACGACATAGGGGAATGTTGCGTAACGCCAACTGGCTACGCTCATATGACGCACATGCTCGCTGGTTTAGCCGGTGGGAAACTGGTGGTCGCTCTGGAGGTAAGCGCTTGCCGTGATCAAACAAACAAACAAACAATAATCTTTGGCTAGGGTGGATACAACCTTGAATCTATTTCTGTATCTGCCTTAGCGGTATCCAAGGTCATACTCGGCTTTGCGCCTCCCGAGTTAGAGCCAATGGTGGCAAACGAAACAGCGACCGAAACAATCTGGCAATGTGCAATGGAGCAAAGCAAGTATTGGAAGAACGTAGATCCCAAATCTTGTGAACCTCGTGAAGGTGAGCTGCAGTGCGCCCTTTCAGCGGTTGAGTACCTAACTCTTTCTGCAGATTTCGATGATATGAGCTTCTCTATACCAGGCAATCATTCTCTATATATTTTCCCACCGACTCTGACTCTGATCGCACACATATCATAGAAATACTCAAAGCACATCGACAACATTACCTATACACAGAGCACCAGATGATGCAAGTACCCCTGGCCTCAGAAGAGCTCGAACAACGTTTTTCCACACAAATACTGTGCTCGTAAGTTCGTTTACATGATCACATTGAATTGTATTGATCATCTCCAAAGGGCAGATATTCTTGAAAACAAGACATTGATTGTCATGGTCCACGAATTGTAAGTCCACTATCAAACTATGCGGCCTGTTCCTACTAAGTAAAAGTAGTGGTAATCTGCGTGTCGAACTAGGATCCGCTCCGACATGTGATGTTCAAATGGAACATTCATATCTGGTATCCTCATTTAACAAGATATTTCCTCCGTAATTAAATTTTGTCCGCATAGGTTGACTTCTCTAAAGCCATAATCCAATGGGTCAAAGGGCAGGGCTATGCACTTTTAGATGTCAATCTGTTTCCGAAGCCTTTTGTTGGCGAACGTCCCGTAAGTCGAAGTCTGATCAAAGGCAGCCCTACGCTAAAAAAGGACAGAGACATGCTATCGCTAAATCGAACGATGAGCTCTCCAAAGAGATCATGGTTTACCTTTGGGATAATTACATTTCGTTCGTCAGCTAGCACTAACAACCGTATTTGGCTCACTATGATCCGTAGCCTGTCCGACGCACATCGCGTTATCTTGATCGGCCACGAGGGCGGCACTGCAGCTTTGGCACACCTCCTGGAACTGAGATGTAGAGTGACAATCTTGATGAGCCTAGTCTGCTTACTTATGTTTATTCAATTAGCTGGGGCTGTTATGTCATACGTGAAAGGGGTAGTTCAGGTAATAGGGCACGCAAGAAATCCCTATGTCCCGAAGATATCCAGTAGTGGCGATGGGACACTGAAAAATTGGTATTTCAAGGTCTGTTAGTGTAAGTAGTAATATTGCAGCAAGAGACTGACCCTCCACAGCACTCGCTCGTTATTCTTCCCGCTCATCACCGTCTCTTTCTCGAGTACGGCAAAACCATGAAAGGCCACGGAAAGGTAACGAAATTTGGTAAGCTCACCAAAATTGTTAAACTTCTATTACTGATGGGTTTCAGATGAAACCAAACCTTTAAAGCTTCTGAGGGCAGCGCTGCCAACAATACAAAAGTACATCAAAGAGGAGTTGGGTGAATTGCCTGCATTTTGACGGAGCCAAAAATACACTTCATTTGCTGCTCATATAATATGGGTTACACGTGAGAAAGAGCGATATGTATTCCGTATTCACAGCAAATCCACGACCCCGCGATGGGCCGAAATGATGCCCACAACCTTGCTTTCCAAGTCAAGGAGGCTGCCCCCCTTTGTTGCCACGATGTCCGGCTTGACTCGCTTAACTCCCAACAGTTTCTCTAGATTCACAGAAGCGAGGGCAAGGGCTTCAGCCTTGCTAATTTCGCCATGGGACTCGAGGGCAGCCTGTTCAAATCAAGGTCATCAAAAGTCTAGAAGTGATGGACACTGGCACAAACCCATGCGCAGTCAAAGCGGGTATTCCTTGCACTCCAACTCTCCAAAATACCAATCCCAACAGTGATGTTGTGAAGAAGTAGTTCAGCAATGGCACTCTTTTCGGTAAGTGGTGGACCAGCCAGTCTGAATGTTTCGCATGAGTGCCGCATAGAACGCCATAATGTTAAGTACTCACATCCGATGCGACTCCCAGGCGAAAGGGAATGGCCTCGAGGGTGTTAAAATGACACCAACATGATTATCACCGATTTCTTTCGCGAGAAGATGTGCTTCACTAGCACCAGCGAAAGTCATTGCTATGGTGTGCCCTGTATGTGCTTCTACTTCTTGCTTGAGAGCGATCAAGGATGCCATAATATCGGCGCTCTCTACATTGATGACTAGGGGAAGCTTGCCCTTATGATGGCGATCCGTTAGCTTAACATTAGATCCAATAGCGATATCTGTACTCACCGAAGACACTTGATGGAAAGCAACGGCCAAATCCCCCTCTAGCCGCTCACCGAACAAAAAGCCACGCAGTGCACCCACTTGAGTGCTAATAGAAGGTCTTGTCGTGTAATGTCCAATGTTGAGATGCAATGCTGCAACATCCTGCACCACGGCGCCAAGTTGCAATCGATGCGCCGAGCCTGTATTGAATGCTACACTCAACCCTGATAGAAATCCATACGAAGTTGGGGCCACAATTCCGGTCGACACGCCTGAATGGTAGGCAAGTAATGCATCACGTGAGCTGAATTGCAAACCATCTGCAGCGCGAATGACAGCGTTCTCGATTATCATTGGATAATCCTTCGTGAGAGGATCAACGACAACTCCGTCGTGTGTCGAAGGTTCGCCTTGAATGTGATCGAGCCCCACTGGTGCCCCATAAGTGATAAGACCTGGTCTGCATCACGAGTAAGCAGTAGTTAAGCAGGCACAAGATAGTAACTTACGAAAGAGATCCTCCTTGTAAATTGATTATTTCAGCATCGTTCATGTCATACTCGACTATGCATTGCGTATCAGATCCATTGCAGACGATCTCGCCGTTATCAACAACCACCGTTCGCGATGCGATCGAGTCAGTCGACCTGTAGACCTCCGAAATGTGTTGGTCATCTTGAATGAATATGCTCGACACATTAGTGAAGATCACAACATCCGCGATGGATCTGGCCTCGAATGGCGGCAAGCCTTCATATTTGACGGCATCCTTGGCTTCTCTGTCGAAATTAGGTGTGGATGGAGGATGTTGGAAGGTGTACGGTTTCTCCACAACAATTGGGGACTCCAGTTGAGAAATACCGTCAATCCAAACTTGCTTCGGGGTAGCGCCAAGAGAAAGTGGATGACTATCCCACACCACAACATCTATATGCAAGATATGCAAGAAGCTGTGAATCTGAGCCCCAGTAAAACGTCCAGATTACGTACCAGCATCGTAGCCTGACTTGATAAACCCAATGCGATGGTCTGCACCCATTACTTGAGCAGGTGTGGAGGTTACAGATGCCAGAGCAATGTTAGCAGGAAGACCAAAGTAATGGGCTTGAGCCGCCTCATAGAGCAGGAATCTACTGTTAAGTACGGGGTGATCGCTCTGAACAATCTATTCAAAAAGGAGTACAGCGAGGAAAAAGAGACAATTACCTTCATAACCACTTGGAGTCCATGTTCAGCCAGTATACGTGGAGCAAACTCAGAAGCACGATACGCTTCGCGTTTGTAGCGCCCTTGCGTCGCAAACATGGCAATGGCTGGAGGATGATCTGATTATACGATGACATCAGATAATTTCCTCGGGGAAAAGGATGTGAGATATACCGTAAGCGTTCTTCAGGAGGTCCGGGACAAGGTACGCCTCCATGGCATGGTGGAAAGCAGCGACGGGGAATTTGAACTCATTGGAAAGCTTTCAGTAGATGGTGAGCTTGCCTATTCGATACTGAAGAGAATGCACATGCACTCACGCGGACTATACCGTCAAGGTCCGTAGTCTCGTAGCAGTGTACCTGTACCTTAACACGGCCTCGGAGGACATCGACAAGAGCCTCCCATTGCAATTCCTCAGGAAACTTTCCTATGTTTGACCATTGTCCAGCAAGAGCTTTGCAGCAATACTGATCTTGCGAGTCCCTTATTTGGCGAGCCTTGTCATACCTATGATCAGAGAAGACAGCCATTCAAATATGAACTTCAGAATAATGAATCTGCTAACGCTTGGCGGAAAGCCCAGATTGTGTCCATACGGGTGCCGGAATAAACTCTGCCTGATAGAATAAATAAGAACACCCCAAGTGCAAAGAGGTTTTCAAAACTTACTGGGGTTTTCACCTACGATCGTCCGCAAGTTAGGCATGAATTAACAACCCATAAGACAAACTGGTGCCATACCACATGCATGCCTGAAAGAGGAGAATGCAGGAATGGTTATTATATGAGCAATAGTAATGAAATCGAGTACGTACTTCATCTGACGCCAACGCGGAGGGATTGCAGGGTCCACGTCCGATCCGTTAAGGGAGTGTGGCGGCTCTAGAAGCATAGAAGTAGGAGAGCGCTCATCTGTTGGCCGCAGCTTGATTGGAAATGCCTGGCCACCTGACAATCTTGAGCTCAAAATGAGCCCGACGATGTGATGGAACCAACATACCGATAGCGTTGGCAGATCCTAAGAGCATTTGTCAGAGAAAGCAAACTCAGAATTAAAGCAAGACCTACCAGGAAGAATGACAGAGGTCGTAACTCCCCCAGAGATTGACAACTTGTACGCTTCGTCGTGGGTGTTGATTCCATCGAGGGACCGGAGCCAAGGTTGTGCAATCCCCTTAAGAGAGTTGGTGTCGTCCGCGCCACGCAGTGCGGGCGACGAGTCGACCCCCAAATGCGAGTGGAGGTCAACAATGCTATTATTAGAATCAGCGATGATTTATGCCGGACCAATATCGATACTGACCCGGGAGTAACCCAAGCCCCATCCAAATCAACTACAACAGCATGTTTGTATGCCTCCAGCAGCTTTGGCCCAATATGTCCCACAGCCTTTATCAAACCGCGATCTAGGAGAAGATCACCAGTGACAACTTCAAGCCCGTCAACGTTCCCAGTCCATATGGTTGCGTTTCTCAGCAGTGTTGCGCGAGTCCCTTTGACATAGCGATCGGAAGACTTTCGGAGATTAAAGTCTGGCGATGGTCCTGGCTTCATGTTCAGTGCCCGACATTTGTTGAGAGTTTTAGACGCATGTAGAGGAACTTGAACAGGCTGAGATTCATAATGAAAGGTCTGGAAGGATGCATGGGCCAGAAACAGAGCTATCACGATGCCGGCCAAGAGACGCAGACTCTGTTTGCGCCGACGGGGCCGCTCGTGGTGATCAGCGGAAAGGTTTGTTGAAGGGAGCTTCAGGTTGCCTTCCATGGTGGACGTCTAGGTCAACAGTGACAAACTGTCACTGGCAAATCGTGGGTTGCACAAGGTTGCAGGGCGCTTAAGCGCTTGTCGGCATTATTAGTCACGACGTTAATGGCTTCGTCTTCGACCAAGACGGCGACCAAGCCACCCATTGTCGTCCCAGGCTCTGGCAACAACATCATAATCAACTCCAACCAGGTTCTCACAAGTCCCTCCTTTGCTTCAGCACGCTAATGCACACTTCATACAGCGTTTAAATCCAATCCTCGAGTGCATACGCAATGTCGGGAAGGAGTTCGGTGACATCGTTCCGGACTTTCAGGTCGGAAAAACAACATGTGTCCTTTATCTAAGGTGTGCACGACGATGAAACTCTTATGAGGATTTGCACTCACAATGAATCTCAGTTTGAAGTACCACCGGCTACACCCCGAATACATCCACCAGCGAATAGAACGGCTCGGACACTCATACAGTCTAAGAATTCTGCTGATGTTATGCGACGTTGTGCGTAAAAAGTGCATTCGTCATGTAGCCTCTCTGACTAATCTTAGAGTGAGCATCAAGACCCTATCCGTGAACTTACAAAGGTGTGTTTAGTGTTGCGTCATATACGAGCAAAACTGAGATCTAGGCAGACATGCCTTATCAACAACATCACCGTGATGGTGGCATGGACGTGCGTGGTCATATATCGCATAGAACATGTTCCTAATGCGCATGTAGGGTGGATGAAGCCGGCCTCTATCTGTCAACATTCAAGCAATATGAACACAGACCGCCCGACATGATAAGAGAGCGCGTCGACAAGGATTATAACTCTGTCCTGCGCTCGTCTTTGACAAGCATAGGTCGCGTCAACAAGACCGATGTCGAAACGTTGAAGACATCACTTGGGGTGCGCTCAGTTCCGTTGAAAGATCCGCATGTGCTGATAAGGAATATAGAGCTTCGCAGACATAGCCAAGGCTCCAGCCGATCAACTCAGGACCCTTCCTGGATTTGGCCAAATCAAAGTCAAGAAGATCAAGGATGCATTCGAGAAACCTTTCCGAAATCAAGCCACCAGCACACTCCCGTCAAACTTCATGGCCTCGTCACAGCGCCGCGCGACCTATGACGCTAGCAAAAACATCGAGCCTATTCGCGTGGACGATAATCAAGATAAGGGAAAGGGCAAAGAACTGCCAACTCGATCTCTGCGCCAGCCTCGGCCTCAAACAGACGAAGAGATCAACCCAGAAAACGGGCCACCACCCCTCGAAGCAAGTGTGACGACGCGACGGAAGCCGCGATCGCCCAGCCCGATGTGGGATCTTGAGTTAGACTTAAATGCGAGTGATGAAGACGAAATTGAGTGAGAATTCGGCAAGGCGGAACTGTTGTAAGGGCGCGTGGATACATATTAGTAGTTTAGGGCCGGTCTTTTGTAAATTGGCTCGAAGTCGCCGCGGGGGTGTCTTCTTTCAATCGCGTCGCGTCCCCTACGATGAAGTTCAAAACCCAACCAAAGCCGGACCAGAAGTTGACAAGCTTTTTTACGCGCAAAACCCCTTCTTCTTCTCAACCACAATCTTCCTCTGCTCAGGCGCTGCCATCAAGCGCTAGTATCGGCGGACCAAGCAGCAGCCCGGCGGCTTCATCCACCACACTACAGTCTTCTGCCTCGTCGAAAACAAAACCCAAGGCAGATCTCGAAGTCATATCCGTCTCTTCCAACTCCACCAATAGGTCGCATATCTCTATCTCCAGTGATTCAGTCGTGCTTCTGCCTTCAGCCCCTAAGCCTAAGGCGCGTCTTGCCGCTAAGTCGGACATGCTTCCACCCCAGCGAAAGACAGGACGCGTTGCGAGCCATTTGGATTTACCTGGATCGTCATCTGCGCCAATAGCTACACTCAAGCGCTCCAGATCGCCGAGCGTCCAATTACTCAGGAGTTCGCAGGTCGCCAATACGCAATCGACGAGCACTCAAGTGCCTCAGACACCCACGACAAAGCGGAAAAAGAAGTTTGAAGCCAATTCAAACCAGTCATTTGATGACTCGATTATTGTCGTATCTCCACAGCGTAAACCCATCCATTCACGGCGTGTACCCTCCATCACAAACATATCCTCTTCTCCATCTCGCACCTCGATACGCAAGCCTTCTCCGCCGAAAAGGGTACACAGGCCGGAAGACGAAGAGGTTTTGACCGTGCCGAGTAGCCAATCAGACGAGCAAGAGCTTGCTGTGCCGGCTCCCGTCCGAAAGAGTACCCATGACATCAAAGCCAGTGTGCACAGGTGGAGAGAAGGTGCCTCCGCTGACCCATCCGCGTCTGAAAATTGGAACATGGATGTGGATGTGGATTTGGATATTCCCATGGCTGTCGACGACGACATCGATATACCGGATGTGCCGTCCTCTGACGGCGACATGCTATCCTCCCCTTCGCTCAGCCACTACTCTGAAGCTGAAGTCATGGCAGATCTCGAACATTCAGCTGACACATCCACTACGCCTACCACGCCTGCGTCGCCTATGCCCGGCCTTGCTGGCCAGATTCACTTGGGCAGTCCTCTTCCAACTGACAGCCACCCAGCTGAGACCTCGGTTGCCTTAGATCAGGCTTCTAAAACTGCGCAGCTCATTGCTCGGATTAAAGCAGAGGCTGCAAAGTCAGCCATGGCTTCCAGTCCTGAGGGCAAACCAATAACCTTTGAAGAATTTGGAGAATTAGATGACAGCAGCAGCGAAGGCGAAGAGGGTGAACGCAACCCGAAGCGGCCCGATAAGGGCAAAGGAAAAAGGTCTGTACCACACTGCTTTTTATCGATCCGGAAATTGACGCTATCTCATAGTACGGATGTTCCAATGGAAGAGTACAACCCGTTTGGCCCAGAAGATGGTTTGCCTAGCTTAGATCGCAAAGCTATCCATCCGGCGGGTACATCATCACCTGAAGCCGAATCCCTTGCTTCTGGTAGCCACCAAACACATCCGAGCAAGCGCACACGCACTACTGTTAAGCGTGAACTGCACTTGATCACAAAGCCTACCATCAAACCCATCAAACCCAAGGCCGCTGCGAAGAAAACAATCAATCCACTGGATTCTTTGCTTAAGGAGAAGTGGCTTGCCGAGAAACTTGGAAAGGGTGCCAATGCGTTGAGGCTTGCTGAGCTGAGCATGGATGCGAAGATGGAAACCTTCGAGGAGGACGATTTCATGGATGAGGAAGCCGCACGCAGGGTGGTTGATGCGAGCGTTATGGAAGGATCAAGCGCCGACGGACTTGCAGATGACGACGCCACTTCGACGTTCATGGAGAACATGGGCTTAACAGATGGTGACCGAGTGAAGAAAATCTTTGAAAAGGACCGTGCGCAGAAAGCAGCTCCCAAGGTAGTAAAGGTGCTCGGTGTTGCGTTATGGGACCACACACCTGGTTCTTCCGACATAGAAAGCAGAGTGCAGTTTCCTGCGGTGACAAACCCAACCTTGGGAATGTTGATCAAGGCTTGGGGATCACATGGCAAGTGCAAAATATACTGAACATCCTTCTCGCGCTGAAACTTTGCCACACAGACCTGAGTACCGTGTCATGCATAGTCGATTCAGGGGTGCTCAGTAGTATGCAAGGCCATGGTGTCGTACCCTTGGTACCAGCGCTGTTTCATATTGGTCTGTTACAACCTCTCTTCTAAGTTGATTGATGCTGAAGATAGTCGAAAATAGCTTGCTCTAGTAAGGACTTGGCGTCAGGAGAGTTGGCGTTTCGGCTTCTATCAAACCTCTGGAATCAACCTTTCCCCGAGACCGATGGGCTCTCTACCTGTATCTCTACCGCTCTAGCACGCCTTGGTGCATCGGCCGACGTTCTCTCGAAGATGGGTTGGCATACGCCAAGCGCAGTGAACGAATACAAATACGCCAGCGACCGTGCGGTTGTAGTACATCGACTTGTCCAGCTTGCGCGTATGAGCGCCAAGTGAGTTTGCGCTGCCCCCGTGGAATCGTCATCTAACGTAAGTATTATAGATCTGGCGCACTTATCCTTCAAGATGCTCCGGACGCGATCTTGGCTCTTCTGCTGGTCGCAATGGATCCATTTTCCCAAGATGACCTCAAGTTCGATGTTACACTAGCTGTCAGCGACATCTGTCTGAGCCTCAAGGGCGATCAAACGACCATCGCAGCCACTGTAAGTTTTCAAACACCATCATTTCGAGCTACTTATTCTGATCACCGATCGGCGCAGGAACTTGAAATTAGCGCGAAGATTCTGCGTTTCGCGAAGGGCATGACACCCATCAATCAAGCCCAGCTCATGTCCATAATTTCTAGCGGCTCTGGTCGAGTTACATATCTTGCCATGTGGATTGCTCATGGCCTTCTTGTTGACGAGGAGCCGTCAGCCATGGTATGTTCGTATTTTTTAAGCATGGAGTATCGTGCTCATCTCTCTGGGTAGATGCATGATGACCATCTCCCGCCATTGGCCAACATTATACGGATCCTATCGCCTGCGCCAGGCTCTGGTGACTTGTTTGATATCCACACACGTGCAGATCTCGTCGATTACGAGGACCTAGGCTATTACATTGACATTATCAGTGTTGCCCTGTCTAAGATCCATCAATATGTCATCGAAGAGCGACGAGGCGCTAATGCTGCTCATGTCGGCGGTAATGCTTTGGGCAGTCCAAGTAAATCCGCAGGGAAGCTGACAGACATCGAGCGAATCGAAATTGCTACAATGGAAATTCACGGCAAAATAGGTGTGTCCCATCCAGTCTATATATGACTCACAAATTCTAAAGTTATGAATGTCTAAGTTGACACTCGCGCTGCGCATCTCGAACGTTCTCGAGCCAAGGCATCGATACACCGTCTGTCCTTACGAATATATTACCAGAGACTTGCGACGGAGAAATCGTTAAAGCGAGGTGGCAAGATGAAAATCGTCGACTTCTTCATGCCCAAAAGCTGAAATGCTTCTTTGACTGTCTCACCTAATGCTCCATACTATAGCTCGTACATTTAGTATTTGATTACATATTTAATAATACCCCGCTCTTCTGTCAGGCACGTCCTTCCAAGGATGTAAGGAAACAGTTTGTGGCTTTCGCCATTGAGATAGTTACCATATTTGACTGGCCATGGACACGTGGATAACGATGCCCGTCAAACCTTAACTCATTCACAATAACTCACGCTTTGCTTCACTCTATCACCATGCTACTAACGCGAAACTGTCGCTGCGTGGTTTGCACGAGCGTCTCAATTGGAAATTAATGCATTGATCTCGCATCCGAAATATGTTGAATCAAATTAAAGGCATGCGTCAAGGGTCCGCTCAACGTCATGCATGCCTCGTGCCAGAGCTTGTAGTCCTGCTAGTAGGCTACACCAAATTCCAGTCTTGTTTCTTCTCGATCAACTCTACCCGCTAACTGTGCAGAATGAAGGCGTCATATCTCATTCTCTCCCGCCTAGGACTGCTCTCTTTCATCGCGGTTTTGGCTCTCTCTTTCATATTCCCTCTGAAAGTTCGCCCAGAAAAATGGGCATTTACCCAAGCCGCCTCTGCGGTCGTCCATTGCCAAAGACTCAGACTCAACTCAACAACCTCATCTCACTTCGTGCGCAAGTCATCGGATCGCTACGTACCGGGAACAAAGCCGGTTCTCATCAAGCATGCCAGGATTTGGACCGGGGAGCGCAATGGGACGCAGGTTATTCGTGGAGATATTCTTTTGGAAAAAGGCTTGATCAAATCTATTGGGCGCGTTTCTGCCGCTGCATTGGCATCCTACAAGGATGACCTCATCACCATCGACGCGAACAACTCCTGGGTTACTCCCGGCCTCGTGGATATGCATTCACAACTTGGCAATCGAGCGGCACCATATCTTGCAGGCGCAAGCGACGATTGGCTGTCTGATAATGGAAATACCCAGGTTAGCTTTGGCGGCAATATCCGATCGCGCTTGACTGAGAAGATTGTATCATTAGCCCTTCCTTAGAGTTTTGGACGCGCTGAACACTCATGATGAGTCATACGAGCTCGCTATAGCTAGTGGAGTCTCGACGGCTTTGGTGTGTTGTGAATATCCAAAATCTTGACGATGTAAACTCATGATGCGACAGGTTCTGCCTGGCTCCAACAATGCTATCGGTGAGGACGTCTTTTCACTCGAATTGGACAGCGCTGACAGGTGATTAGGGGGACAAGGCCTCACTATAAAGCTGCGCAAGACTGTAGAACGTACCCCGACAGCTATGCTGCTGGAACACCCAGATGACCCTGAATACCATCTGGATGAGCCCAGATGGCGCCACGTGATGTAAGCTCAGCGCACAGTCCCTAAAGAGCCATTGATTGACTTATTGAGCAGGCATGCCTATGGTCTGTCTCCTAATCGCTCGCATGGTATTGATGTCTCCAGGCTAACTGGATCTGTTAGGGGAGAATCCAGGTTCGATATATCACTGTTGTCTTATCTGGAAAGTATTGACACCTTACAGGCCGATCGCACTCTCAGACGCGGATGGATACAGCCGCTGCACTTCGTGAAGCGTGCGGTAACAAATGCTCTCCTTGTTGAGCAGTGTCTCATTTTTATTAAAAAAACACAGGTATACGCGAGCCATAAAACTTAGGCACTCTCAAGAATGCTACTGCCTCAAAATGTCACAAGGCCAATGGGAAGAGTCACTGGGTCCCTTCCCTACTGATTTAGAGCTGCAGTCTCTGGTCGATGTTCTCAATGGAAGGGCCAAGGTATGCTGCTTCTTGCTATTCGAAACCCGCTTCTCAGAAGATGTCAGCTTCATGTAAAAGCTGAAGAAGCCATCGACTTGGACGACATGGTCCGCGTGAGTAAAGAATGGCTCCCCACATCCCTCAAAAATCTGAGCCTTCTGCTTGTAGCTTTCGAACGAATTCAAGTTTTCGATCTCTGCCATTCATGGCGCCAGTGAAGCATATCTTGTCCCGCACCTCCTCAACACTTCATATGGTACGATATGAGGATCAGACTCCAGCTTATCCATAACCGAGTCTTTACTAGGTGGACCACCGGCAATCGTTCTGCGCGCTACGAGTACGAGGTACGCATGCATTTTGGTCCGAACGCGAGTTCCTTTATGAACATCATCGCAGGGTTCGCAGGGAAACATACCGATCATCGGAGTTTGCCCCTCGTATTCTGTCTACTCAAGGGTTATCTGTAGCCATGAAGGTAAGCGTTGCAAACCGCATTGCTGCATCTGTATTAATCGTTCCAAAGAGTGGTCACACTGCAAGAGAACTATTGTACGACGCGCAGCAAGCTTACTTTTATGGTTTGCCTGCCAATCTTGCGCTTTCGTCGGTCACTACTGTCCCCAGTGTTGTCCTAGGACTGGACCACAGAATCGGGTATATTCGCCCAGGTAAATACATTCCATGCATCCCGCACGATCCAAATCACTTATATCATGATTTTAGGCAGTGACGCTGGTAATAATGATCTATCTCGTCACAATTATTACCCTCATTCCTTCTATCTTAGATGTCATCATATGGGATAGTCATCCGATGGCCCTAGGTGCAACCCCGAAGCAAGTCTGGATTGATGGAATCGCGCAGCTGCCACGAACTCAAGCCACTGATAAACCACCGTCGTATCAAGACGCACCGAGAGTCCCAGATTTTGACGATGAAGCAGCCTTGGCGGTTGAATATGATGGCTTGCCGCCTTTGTTGCCTGAGAGAGCCGAGCACGACATCGTCATTTTTACCAATGTCAAGAGTGCTTATATGTCGTCTGACTTTGGGGTACTGAATACGCTGTTGCGTACTGATAATCTGGGCGTCGTTGTTGCTGTCAATGGTTCTGTATCCTGTACAGGACTATACGAGTCTTGCGCAGGGGTCATGTCCGCTGACGCAACAGTCATCGATCTCAAAGGTATATAGCCCTCATCGATGATATTTGCATCAGGTTATTGACGCTTTTAGGGGGATCAATCGCCCCGGGGTTCATTTCCTATGGCTCGCCCTTAGGTTTGGAACAAATTTCAGCAGAGGAATCCACTGACGATGGGATTATATTCGATCCTCTTGTTCACTCCCTACCTCTTGTTTTGAGTGAAAACTCAATTCCGCATGCTCTTGATGCATGGCAGCATGGCAGCCGAGATGCTTTGTAAGCTGCCCTAACTTTTTGTTGGCTGGTTGCTAAAATTTGATCAGCCTGGCGTACCGTGCTGGGGTGGTGTCCGCAATCACGGCACCGAAGCATGACTTCTTTTTGTCGGGGCTGAGTGTTGCATTCTCCCTCGGTGATGAAGATGATCCCATACTTCAGGACGCAGTTGCACTGCACCTCTCTATCCGTCACTTTGACCATACTCTTAGCGTAAGTGCCCAGGTGGCAGTATTACGACGCCTGCTCCTTGACCCACCGGAAGGGAAATGGCTCCAGTTGTCCGATCGCATAACCGGAGTACGCCTCTTGTAGCCAAATGTGCCGCTTTCTGCTAATATTATCTCAGGGCGAAATACCTCTTGTCATTGAGGCGCATGGCGCGGATATAATATCGTCTCTTATTCTATTGAAAAGAGAAGTGGAGTTATCCAAGGCAGCTTCCATGAAGATGACAATCACCGGGGCCACCGAGGCCCACATTCTCGCTGCACAAATCTCACAGGCGAACATCGGAATTATCATCAACCCCTCAAGGCCTATGCCTTCTCGATGGGAGGATATGAAGACGTGATTCCGATCAGATTGTCATATTGCTCAGCACGCTCACTGTTTTTCATCAGACTTCCTGGCCCACCAATGAGCCGACGCTCGGTGGTCGAGGTGCTTCTTTCATTTGATGTCCTGGTAGGCATCGGGGTGGAGCATACGTACGAGGCGCGTAATACACGCTTTGACTTGGCATGGGTGAGCTCAAGGCCTCTTGTATGTTGTTGGATATCTGCTCAAAGAACGGGCATATCAGATTGCTATCGAGGCAGGTGATGCAATTTCCAAGGAGGAAATGTTTGCTTTGGCATCCGTTAATCTGCAGAAGCTTTTGGGTGCTCGAAGGTCTGACATGAGTGACTTAGTAGCGACCGAAGGAGGTGATTTGTTGAGCATGAGTAGCAAGCCTGTCGCTGTTATATCACGACGCAGAGAGATGGTCAACCGGCTGTGAGCGGTTGTTTCTGTTCGTATAAATGTTTTTCTTCTCATCTATAATACTTATCTTAACACATGGGGGACTTTTGTTCAAAAATTATTATCATCTCCCCACATAAGTCACAAGTCGAAATATCAGCTGAGGTTACTCTTTACCTCGACGTCACCTGACTCCTCCATATCAGTGGCGTCACGTACGTTAGCGCGTTAGCCGTCGGCGCAATTGCTGTGCCACTTTGAGGCGCCGAGCTAAGTTGTTGAACCCCAACTTGAACCTCTCCAACTTTTGAAATCTTGAGGAACAGATTTGCAGAGCGTCTGTAGGTATATTGAGCTATGTAGGCATGAAAACCTGATGAAAGCCCGACATGCGGTGAACGCATTGGCGACGTGCATAGACCGTCACGACAACTGGCCACTGCGACGAGAAGCAAGCGATGTATTGTTGCAATGCTAGCTGCGAGGAGCACACCTACAGAGAAAAGAGCAACAAGGACACAAAACCAGGCGCGACGGGAATTCGCAACTCTTTCCGACTGCCGAGTCTCCGTCGCACCATCGCAGCGCATCGCTGCTCAATTGTCCCGGTTCAAGCTTGCGCCAGACGGGTACGAAGCGCGCCCAGCTCTGAATTTACCTGGTTAATCTCTGAGTCCAAGTCCTCCTAGCTGTCTACCTGTTTCTGGGCTGCGTTTCACCGCGACTTGAAGTCCAACATCGATAGCACGTAATCGCGTAACCGGTCGGGCCGAGGCCAACAGTGCTGCGGTACTGCCGCTGACAGTGACACCGCTACTGATTCTCACAGACTCACCAACAACACCTCGACACAGTCAAGGTACGTTGGCCTTTTGGTATCGTGCTACCCCATTGACTCCATTACAAGGTGTCTTTTGAAGCGCGCGGCGTGAATCTTGCGCGACTCAGGGGCCATCATGCCAGCCAATCCTTGCTCTCAAAATGGCAGATTTTGGGGCTTGGCTGGTTTAAAGCTTCTGGCGTGTTGTCTCTCTTTGGTAGTCTTGGTACCATGGTTGACATATGCCAGTCGGGGGAAAACATCCACTCCACCATACATCCACTCCACCATACATCCACTCAGCTCTTGCAAGGTGCAGATCGCTACATGAAAAACCGGGTCCATCGCCTTCTTTCAACAGCCGAGCGGTTTCAGATAGATTTGATCTTGGGACACTGCCCGTTCTCATTCGCAATGCGACAATATGGACAGGCGAAAAAGACGGAAATTTTTTGCAGGGTGATCTGCTTCTTAGTGGCGGGATCATCAAGGCTCTTGGACAAATTGAACATTCACTCTTAACAGGCTTGGATAATCTTATAACATTGGATGCTTCGGTCAGCTCTATCTTGAATCATTCTGCTTCATCTGGCTGAAGGTTCAACGAAGGGATCGTGGATATCACCTGGGTAGACAAACCCTCTTCGCCTGCTGATAGGAGCTTACAGATTTCCGTAGCATCGTTGACCTGCACTCGCATTTGGGGGTTCAAGCTGCCCCTCTCGTAGGTAATTTATGCTATACAGATGATTTATTTATGTATCTGGCGCCGCTACCACAGCTTCGGGGTATAGAAGATGGAAATTCCCTAAAGGGACCAATTCTTCCATGGCTTCGCTCCATTGGTATGCAGCTACTATGTTTGTTTCACCTTCTGTAATTCACAGTATCTAACAGATGGCCTTAACACACACGATGAGGCATTTAGTCTTGCCGCTGCTGGAGGTGTCACTACAAGTTTGATACTCCCAGGCAGTGCGAACGCGGTCGGGGGGCAGGGCTTTGTCATGAAGACGCGCCCCACACCGGAAAGGACGCCTACTTCTTTCTTGCTGGAACCTCCTTACAATCTCAATGGATCCCAAACCGATTACAGTATGCGACCAAGATGGCGCCATATGAAGTACGTGATGGCACCAGGTTTTGCAGTTGCCTGACTCACCTTTTTGAAGACATGCATGTGGTTAGTGATGTGGTGTGCAGAGCATAGCACGAATTAATATATTATTCTACACGAATCAGGTGAAAATCCAGGTAATCCAAAATCTATGAATTAGTTATGATTTAAGCTGAGTTTTCTCAAGCGAGAACATACGGACACACTCGGATGGACACTGTTTATGTTATCAGACAGATGTAAATGGCCGAATGCTCTCTGAATCGGCGCAGCGTTCATGATGAATCTCTCGCAGGTACGAAACCGCTCGCAAGATCAAAGAATCACAGGATGCATACTGCAGGAAAGTCTCGGACGGGATATGGGAACAACTTGGACCCTTCCCGGATGATCTGGAGTATGAAGCTGTTGTAGATATACTTAGAGGAAAGGTCAAAGTAAGTACCACGTGCATCCGTCTAGGCGTGGTTATAAGAAATACTGACTATCTTTGGAAGGTGCAGACACATTGTTACGAAGGTTTACGCTGAATGCTGTCCACAATGCACTAAAAAGCTGATGCGAATCTTGCAGCCGTGGACATAGACAATTTTGTTCGGGTCAGTCCATGTCATTTCCTGGACATAAGCCGGCGTTTTGACAAACCAACCAGCTTTCAAACGAGTTCAAATTTCCTGTGGCTGCGTTTCATCATGCGCATGAAGCATATCTTGTACCTGATGTTTTGAAGCGAGCTTATGGTAAGTCTCACCTGAGTATGGTGCCTTGAGCTGCCCTCATACGTGTTCAGAGAACGTACCTGCAATCGCCATGTTCGCAACGTTCGCCCGTTATAAACGCGAATCCTACCGAAGCTCAGAATTTGCTGCTCGTATCTTAGCTGATGAAGGCATCAAAGTCGTAATGAAGGCAAGAAATATTCCTTTTGAGAGGCATGTGATCCTGACCTCAAAGTCTCTAGAGCGATCACAGTGCCATAGTTTCTCGCGATCTCATACACGAGGCTCGACAAGCCCATTATTATGGCCTACCGGAGGAGTTAGCTCTTGCGTCGGTCACCACTGTTCCCGCAGAAGTACTTGGCCTAGATTATAGGATTGGCTTCATTCGAGCAGGGGAGTGATATCTACGCCTTTGAATCATCACAGTGCTAACGAGATTGCTTGTGAACAGGTTATGATGCTGGTATGTTTTCATATATACATTGACTGGGGCCAAGTTTATATCGAGGACCCGCTGTCTTCAGACATAGTCATCTGGGATAGTCACCCTTTAGCTCTCGGAGCTACTCCCTCACAAGTATTTATTGATGGCATTCCGCAACTCAGTTACAGAGGTACCCCAAATGAGACAACTTCAGCACGGCCTTCGCCGAAAACGCCGAACTTCGATGTGGAGGCCGCTCTAGCCGTCAAATACAACGGTTTACCACCTCTTTCGCATCGCTCGCACGCTGGGCTGGTTATATTCAGAAATATTACCGGTGTGTGGACCCGGACCGAAGACGGCATAAAATCACTCATCCAGTCGCTGACGGGCTCCGCCGTGGCTGTTGTCGACAAGGGGGTGGTCATATGCGTAGAAATCGGGCAAGAGAGGTGCTCTAGTCATCTTGAATCGCGATTAGACAAGCTAGACATCGACCTGAAAGGAGGAACTCTTTCTCCAGCACTGGTTTCATTTGGGCCGAGTCTTGGCCTGGATGCAATCGCTATGGAGCCATCGGCAACTGATGGTGCTGTCGACGATATTTTGGGACCTATCCATGGGCTAGCTGCAGCCACAGATCTGGTGAAGGCCTCCGACGGTCTTCAATTTGGCACAAGGGACGCGCTGTAAGCTGTTCTCACTGAATTGATCTCGTGAAAGTACTAAGCTTGACATGATGTAATAGACTGGCGTACCGTGCTGGTGTCTCAACTTCCATAACTGCACCAATCAGTGCTGGTTTCATGGCCGGCCTCAGCTCCCATTTCTCTCTGGTTTCCACCCATAAGCTAGAGCAGGGCGCCGTCATTAAAGATGTGGCCGCCATCCACATTGCAATCAGCTCAAGTCATTCCGCCAGTGTTAGCACTCAGATAAATGCGCTTCGACGACTTTTTCGAAAGCCTCATGATAGCAACAGAGGTAAATGGTTTCAGGGAGTGCTCGAGGTAAATCCTGTCAGGTCACTTGAGGCACATTTTCTAAAGGAGCCACAGGGACATCTCACTTTGGTCTGCGCAGTGGATACTTTGGATATAATGGCCACCCTAATGCAGCTTAAGCACGAAACTGAACTGCAAAACGGCGGCAAAATCATGAAATGGACCTTCTCAGGAGCCTCTGAGGCTCATCTGTTGGCCGAGGAGCTTGCTGCCGCGAACGTCGGAGTGATTGTGCAGCCACGGCCATATCCCTATGGTTGGGAGCAAAGACGATTGTAAGGCTACGAAAGAACAAGTTAATCCGAATGTCTACTGACCATGAGCTAGCATGCCCGGTCCACCTTTGACGGACGAGAGCGCCATTCAGATCTTGTTGTCGCACAACGTCACAGTGGGCATCATGCCGCAAGCGATCATAGCTGGGAGTGCCTTGAGCAGTTGGGCTGCCAGGAATTTGCGATGGGATGTCGGATGGGTAAGGTTTATGAGTCAGACGCGTTGCACAGATGGAACTAATATTCGTCTCAAAGATTGTTGCAGCAAGTGGAGGCAAAATCTCCTTCGAGGCGGCTTACGCCATGGCTTCGATCAACATCGAGAAACTCCTGGGGGTGGATACTTACGCAAACCATGGGGAACTAGTCGCCACCAGCGGCGAGGGCTTGTTGTCTTTTGAAGCCAAAGTACTCGGAATCATTTCGCCTCGGCGAGGACTTGTCGACTTGTTTTGAGCTGGTTCAACTATGTATACTGGCTAGCAAAAGTTGATGTTATTACAGTGTAAGCTACAAACGAAACATGAATGTAGGGCAGCAGTATTATTGCAGAGAAATAGATAGTCCAGTCAAATGTCCAAGGAGCGTGTGATGCAATGTGCGTGTCTAAAGGCACGATAACAATGTACGAGAATATATGCAGCAGTAGTAATAAAATAACAATGCGGAAAGCTGGGAAGTCTATAAAGCGTGGGGCGGTGAGTCATAGTGTTCTTCGACGGTAGGCTGTCGACTATGACCGTGGTGGCCGATGTTTGTTGTCAATGGTGAGGGCGGAACCGATCTTCTAGGCGTAGTGGGAGCGGAAGAATAATTCGGAGAGTCGGGAGAATCAGAGTACTCCGATAGCTCTGGCGTACGATGGAACGACCACCGACGCGGGAGTTCTGTGCCGAGGTTGCTCAGGCTTGTGGCATCCGAATTTGGACTGTAGTTGGCGGTAATAGGGTCTGTTAGGGTGCTCGAGTACGGCTGAATAACACGCGGGTCCATTCGGACATTCATCTCGGGCGTAGGGTTGCTGGGGCGACCGAGGTGCGTCTGGGACTCCGTGTCGCTGGGCGACGACCCGTCCGCGCCTTTCTCCACTATCGATCCGGAAGCCGCGTCCGATTGCACGGTCTGCGAGGGCTTCTTGAACAGGCGGAAGAAGTGGATGAGAATATTGATGAACAAGGCGATGATCGCCACGGAGAAGAGCACGGCCATGATGGCCCCGCAAACCACCCTCGGGATGGCACTTAGCCCGATTTGCTCGACGAAGGCGACCATGATTCCGGTACAGCAGACCCGTGTGATAGCGAGGTAGGTGCCAAACACGTCCGCCCCCTTGGTCTTGTGCGGCTTGAGCACGAAGTAGCTGGTCATGACGGCAAACTCCACGACGAGGATAAGGATGATCTGAACCTCTCCGTTGACCTGGACGAACGCGATGAAGAGCGCTTTGAAGAAGGTCGCGATGAGCAGGGGAAGTGTGAAGTAGTATCGCGGTGTACGATAGTACGCATACAGCGGCCCGTGGGCGGCGAGGTGTTCCGTGTTGGTGTAAAGCGTTAACGCCGTGTCTCTACGGGCGGTGCGGATGGTGACAAACGAGATGTAGCCGATATAGCCGACTACTGCGATGAGCATAAGCACTGATAGCAATATCGAGAGCCACGAGTCCTTGAGGGACCATTGGTAGAATGTAAATATGATGACGGGAGGGAAGCTGATGAGGATCTGTATCAAGCAAATGAGCAAAATGCAACCATGAAAAAATACATCAACGTACAATCCGCAGGAGCCACGCGCGGGCGAATGCCGGATATCTATACCTAAACTCCATGAACCGTGCACCAGTCTTGCTCTGGCTGCGGGACAACGCGAACACAACGGCATATCCCAAGGCGAGGGCGCCCAGCAGGATGCCGAGGAGCATGAGCACCGAGAGGAAGACGGTCATGAACGCGTTGGCGGTGGCGATGCCCAGCGAATTTGACCAGATGGGTATGCCGGCCTGGAGGACATTGGACGAAGCCGTAGTGACCGTGGCCACATCCCGCGCGGCAACGCTCGCGCCGTGCGCCGTCGAGTTGAAATCCATGTTGGCAAAGTTGGACAAGGGCGCAACATAGCTCTGGCGGATGGCGGCGAGCGATTGTGGGCTGCTTGGAAGTAGGAGCGCATCGTTGTATGGACTGAGCTTGCGGTTGACCAATCCCACTACGGAGCCGCCCGTTGCATCGGCCATGTCGCCTCCCGTCAAGTGACGCATGTTGTTAATGGAATCTTGAAGCCCAGTGACCCTCTCCGACCCAAAAAGGCCCATTGCCCAGGAAAAGTTGAGCGTGAATGCACGGTAGAGGGAAGGATAGTTGAGGTTGAGGAAGGCCGTGGCAGAGATGGTTTGGTACATATAGATGAGGTCTAAAAGGCGGAATGGTGCCAAGGCTTCGGGCGACAAAGATTGCAGCACAGCGGACAGCAATGCGAAGAAAGCCAATCCGCCCGTGCCCCACGCGACGCCGGGTTGACGCGTGGACCAGCCGTTAGATAGCGTAGATTGCACACACGCTTTGTTGATACCAGTGCTCGTTTCTATCAGGGTCATTTGAACAAAGGCCTCGAGGTCGGGGATCTTGTACGCGACGCCAGGAATCCTGCCAGAAATTCCGAGCGACGAGGGTAGTGCGAGGGAGTAGGCGCCGGTGAAATTATAGGCTGGTAGCGGACATAACGCCCCGCTCAAAACGGTGCACAGGTCGATTTTGAAGGTGAATGGATGCAGGCCGTATACATTAACAGCGATATCCGCCGTAACGTTCACGTTGGTGGACTGGTGGGCAATTTTAGAAGTGTAGCTTGGATCGAGAGAGGGCGGGACTCACCACACTGGCGGCGGATATATTGAAAGACAGCGACTCATTCGCGGCAAAGTATGCAAGCTCAAACCGCTCGATAAGAATGGCTTCTGGGGGTTGGCAGTAGGTGACCGACGATGTATCTAGCGTACACGCATGAGATGCAGTTTCTCCGAAGAAATTTGCGTGTCACTCACATAGCATCTCATCTTTGGCGTGGACGAAAGGGGAAAGCAGAAGGAGACCAGCAAGGAGCCGTCGCGGCCTGGCGACGACGAAAGAAAACATAAAGCTAGAAAGAGATGGTAATAGAGAAAGAGGGAGGGTGTTAGATTAAAACAATGGAGGCCTTGATAAACTGTGTACCGGACAGCCGAATAAGCCTCGTGGTATCACAACGCGTTTACAATGCACACTGACCGCCTATTGTCCTTCACCGACGCTTCTATAGCGACCACAATGCCTACTCTTATGGGACGACGACCTTGGGATGATACTGGACGACGAAGAACAAGGAATAAGAACTGCGTTGTGTAAAGGAGAAACGAACGATGGCCGCACATAATACCAATAGGTGATGACTGTGCACCCGTTGCCGACATCGGCCAGGCTAGCATCATATGCGCTGCTCCAATTCAGTTCCGATACATCACCTCATACCCGTCATTTTCTTCTCTCAATCGCGCGTCGTGGTCTAGGCATCTTACAATGCCGTTGACATTGCTCAGGCGGCTCCAACTCTATGCCATGCTCCACATAAGAGCGCTCTGGAGTTTGGACGGTCGGGGCCCAGCTTATTACGAGGGCACTGCATGGTCGGACCACGAATATACAGCTCAAGTTGACCCAGAAATTGTAAGATTCCGATGAATCACCGCCAAAAATCCTCAGCGGCGAGCTCGCGATCACAACCCCAATGATAGTACATCAATTCGCACATACGACGGCCCTGATGCCCGCGACCTTGAAAGTCGGTGAATAGCTACACGGCTGGCGAGCAGGTGGCGTGTTGGTTCTACAAATAGGTCGTCGCGGGCACCTCACACTGGCTGTAGCAGTCCGACCAGCGATGGGGGCTTCATCTCTAGAATTGACCCTGACCCCTTGTTCAAAATGCACAGCAATCCTCGACCGGACTCTCCATTCGATTCAGCCCCGGTGCGTTCACTTCGTACATGAAGTAGGCGGCCAACACTAATAATTTCGTCCAGGCCGCCGCTCCAACTGTCATGTTGAGCTCCACTTGATGCTAGAGCCTTGAGCCTCATCTTACCAAGGCGTCGCGCATAGCGAGCGGACAGCATAGCGCTGTCGTAACACTGGACAGTGCCAATATAGCCGACTATCCGACACTGTATAAAACAATCGTATGTGTGTACCTGCTACTTCCGATATTGAACCTATTGTGCAAGACAAATCGTGAGAGGCATGAATTATAATTCTAGCAGAAACGCAAAGTGTTTCAGCTATGCGCAGTAGGGGTAAATACCTTATCGCTGCTAGCTCTACTAGAATCTTGCTTCTTGCCGCAGAATCCTTGCAATACCCCTGCAACTACTCCCTCTTCTGCTTATGCGGCCCGTCCGTGCGTCACTTGGCATCGACCCTCATATGTATCATCGACTCGGAGCCCACAAAACAATAGGTGCATCGATAATAAAGCCGGGACGCAGTCTCTCATTGTCACATGTCAATGTATGGCGACGCAACGCCCACAGGTAGAGTAGCATCGACTGAGTATGGTGCAGTCGGCCGAAGTACAGACGAGATATCTGCAGAGCGGATCCTCCACCACTACGGGGATCTCATGTTGCGCCGCGGGCCACCCCGGAGGCAGCCCGACATTCTTATCGAATTTCGTAATCTCGAACTCTTCAAGTCCTATTTGATCCAACGAGAGGGCTGTCGATCAAAAATTCATATAGCGTCAAGGAATATGTCAATACCTTCGGGACACTTCGTCAATCTCGTGCCGCGTCGAATAGCCCTGACCACGATAGTGACCTGTCGGAAGAGGATTCGCAGGGAGAAGGGCGGCTCATTGCAACTGTTTTCACTTTTTTCATGCACTCTTCTAGCGGCAGTACCGGAGACCTAGACATGTTCACCTCACTGTTCGAGCTCTACGCTCCTAAAGCTGTTGGGCGTTCGTTCGGCATCATATGGACTTTCGCGTAAATCTTTACTCATAGCTATATTACCCCATAGGTTGGCGGAAATTATTTAAATGACACGTTCAGATTATCCTTATTCTAAGCAAATTTATCTTGGTTCTCTGGTTGGCAGATCTAGATATAGTTTCGATCGGGTAGAGACGAGAGTCTTTTTGCAGTGTAGAAACAAAGTGGTGCCACCATGCTCGACAAGTAAACTGCCTGGAGTTTTTATTCCACTCCAAGTGAAAGTGGGAGTATCGCCGTCTTACCTACCACAATTTACCAAAAGTCTGCATTGTCTATGTTTCCTCTCTTCCTTCATTTGATACCACAGGCGCACTGGGCGCCCTGGCGAGTGGTGTCTCTTTGATAAAGAACGAAAATATTGCAGCGGCAACTGCCAACGCAACGGCGAACCACATAGCAGAATGGACCGCCTCCTCATATGATGTGCGCACGATTGCCCTGATACCCACGGGTAGAGTGTCGATGTAGTTCAGTGACTCGGTGACGTGATCAATTATCTAAATCATGGTAGACGAATTAGAATCAAACCAGAGAGTGCGGGAAACAACTGTTGAGACTGACCACATCGGCGTCAGGTCCAGATAGGCGCGCATGGAGCGACGCGCGGAGTGCATTCTGAGTCAAAGTACTGCCAATTGAGAGACCGACAACGCTTCCCAGCGAGCGGAACAGATAGGACACTGGGCGGACAATGATGAGCGATGAACTTTATAGCAGATGGCATGAGTTGGATGACACGCACTTGCTGTGGCGATAGCCTGGTCCTGCGGCCCTGCATTTGCGATGAGAGAAATAAGGGATGCAGTGACACCGTTTCCTGTAAGATTCATGTTTTAGATCAGCGCACAGGCTTCCTAAATATGTCTGTAATTCTCACCATTTCCTAGAGAAGAAAGGAATTGCCCAACAACCAGCCATGCCAGGGAATGACCCACCACACCGGCTGCAAGTACCATCACAATCGATCCAACAAGCAAGCTCGCATAGCCTGCGACAGTGAGCCAATAGTACTTTCCACTAGCCTGCATAATCAAGCCCCCTCCCAAGCTCCCCGCAACGCCCGCGAAGATGCTCGGAAGAAGCCAAAGCCCTACTTGCACAGCGCTCATCCCTCGTGCGGCTTGGTAGTAAAGCGAGATTTGGAATATCATCGTCATGGCAGACGCGACCCCAAAGAAATTAACCGCATAGGCGGCTATCAGTGAGCGATTTACGATAATGCGTTTGGGAGCGAATGGCTCCGCCGCGAAAGCCACCTCGACGATACAGAAGAGCGGGAACAAAACTGCGAATGCTGCCAGTGCCAGTATCGTCTTCCTGTCAGACCATGCGAGATTGCCGGCATAGTTGAGGGCCAGCAAGAGAAAGAAGATAGATGAAATCAGAGTGATTGCGCCAAGGAAATCAACGCGTCGGAATCGAGTCCACAAATCCGCTGCTACGGCTTTTGGCAGATGCAACGCAAAGGCGACTGTAACGATTGCCATCATCATAGCAGGAACTTGAATGAGAAATGACCTGTTACATAAGCCTGGTCATCGGTAGTCCTGCTGATAAAATACACTCAACTAACCACCTCCAACCGATACTTCCTGCGAGCAATCCGCCGAGAGGGGCACCGATTGCGGAGCCCGTCGCAAAGATGATGTTCAATAGTCCTTGTGTAATCGCAAGTAAGCTCGGATGCCTGTAGAAATATCAATACCAACCTTGCCATGTCCCTCTAGATCTCAGCGGGATTATGTCCGACATGATGATAGACGTGACGCTACATATCCAGAATATCAGATAGTAACCCTCCCTCTAACAAGACGAGCTTACGTGGTCATCCCACCACCACCAATGCCAGTAAACGCGCGAGCCGCGATCAATTGAGACATGTTCTGAGCCAGGCCACAGAGGAGACAGCCAATAGCAAATATTGTATATGCGAAAAGAAGACATGCTTTTCGCCCAAAGATATCGCTTAGCTTGCCATACAATGGTCTGGGTACCCAAATCAGACGAAGTAAAGATTGTAAGGGGAAATGAGTTTCACTGACTGGCAGCTTGTGAGCGTTAGCAAGTAGCTGGTCGCAATCCAGCTAGTGTTTTGAAGTTCCTCGAGCTCGCTGCCAATGGCAGCATAAGATGAAACAACAATAGTCCCATCCATTGCTACTAGCAATACGCCAATGGCCATTGGTATGAACTAGGTGATTACTGTCACTATCAAAGTATTTGCGGAGGGGCAGATAACATGGTGGAGTGTACGAAGTAGTGAAGAATGGAGGGCCGGGAACTCAGGGCACTCACTACGGCCAGGACGTTCACTTCAGGTTTCGGAACCAGCGCTCCAGCAGCGTTCTCTATGTAGTCACTGTCGTTGACGCGAGCTGTCGGAATCTCATTATTGACTGGCGACTGCCGTGTGGTGTCATCAGAGGTGGCCCTCTTCAAAAGAGGAGACCGCTCGTTAGTGGACATGAATGGTAGATGGTTGGCAAAAGACGTGCCGCAGAAGCACGAGAGAGATTGGAGAGGATGTACTGAAGTCAAACTCAAGATGTGCGTTTCCAAAAACCGGACCGGCTTTCGGCGGCGTCAGTGCTACCGCTGTCAAATTCTTTGTCAATCGCTGTCACTTACTTACCAACTGCATGTCCCATCTTGCACCTTCAGAAAGGCATCCATATTATTCGCATATGACGGGATAGCATATTGATACATCGAGTGCATTCCTTCAAAGACGTATGGATGACTGCCCCGCAGAGACTAATGTGAGCTTCACGGTATCCGTTCCTCCACATCTCGATGCAATCCGTCGGGGTGCAGTGTAGGTTGCCCAACCAACTGCCGACGGCCTTGCGAATATGATTGGGCTCGAGACGGCGGCTTGTCGGGAGTAGAACGTGAAGCACGCTCTCGTCGCGGTCGGAGATGTCCAGTTCTATCTGACGTTTCATTTTACGAACGTTTGGGATCAGGCGGCTGCCCGCTGTGACACACGAGCTAGCCATAAAAAATGGACGCGAATATCGATAAGAGAAAAATGTCCCAATGGCACATTAGATGTGAAGCGTGTGGCAAATGAAAAGACACAGACATGGTTATATTTGCTCACATGACGCAATTGACAAAGTACGCGAGGAAGATGCTGTCGGGTATCATTAGCTACTAAAGTTCAAGGAAGAATAAAAGTGCGACAGCTATGCCTGTCATTCCGTTGTGCTCAGGCCGTGGTTTACTATGGACGGCCAGGGATTTCGCTCACTGTCGTAGCCTAATCCCAGACATTCTTCATGAAGTAAGATATCGACTCCTAATGAAAACGCGAACCCTTGAGTAGCATAAAACCATCATTATAGTAGTTTCGAATTCAGTGAAACCTGTATAACATTATTCGTATCACCGTGGCCCTCGCGTGCTGCTTCACTGGACAGTGCATGCGCCATTTTTAAGTTCAGGTGTCGCCCTTTCAACCGCCCACAGTGTAGAAGTGTCCGAGTCCGCCGTGAAAGTCACCTGTATCAAAGATGAAATCTTCCATCATGGAATCGCGAATGATAGTAATTACCGGGATTCCTGGTGCAACGGGGGGCGCTGCAACAGACGGCTCTGCGACAGACGGCTCTGCGGCGAACCGTATTGCCAGGTTCTCGACTGTCGGAATTTCGGCATGCATATGGTACAATTGTTCATTGGCAACATGTTTGATGCTGTTTTTACGATGAACAGTTCTCAAATGCGCCGCTCAAGAAAGTAAATTCAACTCACCGAACACCTTCGGCCCCTCGTTGAGTTGTTCCCTGAGTCCCTACGATCTCCCAAATGGCCGTGGGCTGATCATTTTGGGCCGGAACCAGCAGGCCGTCGTTGTTGAGCATGACAGGGATGATGTGGTTACACTGGCTAATTTACCATATAATACTGAATTTTCAAACACGCCGTTCAAGAAAATGAAACCAACTCACTCCTTGACACACGGTTCAACTGTGGGATCATCTCGTCTCCAGCCACACAAACTTAGGTTCCACCGTTCAGGGAGTACACCGACTCCGGTGATTTTGGTTCCCCACCACTAAGGAGAAGAGGAAATTTGAATACGTGCAATGCGGAAATGAGTGTGTTATGTGCAATGGTCTTACCATATCCGGCTTAGTTGTGATGGTCGACACTGCAGTGGGTGTCGAATTATCCAAGTTGACACCCACAGGAGTGCCATCCATCCCCCCAATTCGGATGCGGAAGTGCCCCATCCTCTCGCTCGCGAGTTCGGGAACCGAGGACATGCTAGAGTTACAGTGAGGGTTGGAGGGGAATTTGGTAAGTGTGTGCAGGTTATGGGCTGAATATACACACAAAGGTATCAAGTACTAGAAGCTCATAGTATGTGTAGAACTCGGACACGACGCACCCTGATCCTCGGATAAACTGATCTTTGAGGTCGTGGCTAGAGGACCCCAAGATAGGCTTATCAGCAGATAGGGCACTTTGCATAGGGGTGCCTACAAAATCGGCCAGTTAATATGAGTCTGTCTTAGCTATAGAGCCGAGCTGCATCCCTCTCTTGGGCATTATTTGTGGTGGAGCAACGGTTTGCCGCTGCAAAAAGCCTTGATACCGAGTAATGGGGTCGAAGGCTCTCTATTTCAGACCCGGGAAAGTATCTGGTGAGCTCGCGCTGGGATAAGGCAAGGAAGAGTTTGTATTGGTGTCGCGGGTTCGTACCAAGACGCTGTGCTGCATTTGCCCTTATCTACGCCAATCTAAGACATAGCGAGCGTAGGAGCCTAGGAGTGCAGATGCAAAGCGTCTTCGCGCGGCTTTATAATCACCAAAAGCTGCTTCAAGTGGGAGGACGATTTGAGAGTAATCCGTTAGGTCCCCTGCAGTCCCCTAGGCGCCCCAAGCGATGCATGTAGTTGTACAGTGGAATCCGAAGTTTTGAGAATCGTCACAGAACGAGAATGGCATAAGGATAAAGCATTGTGCTGAACTGGGGCCATAGTCTCAGAGGTGAGCCCCTACGATATATTTGCATAAAAAACATCAAGCCATTTGAAGCGCTAACCGTCGAGAAATAGCAGCGAGCCAGATTGTTGTGGGAGCCTGGAGACATGATCGAACCTGTTTTGGTGGTTGGAGCTAGTCTAGCGAGACTGGCGCATGCGAAGCCGGACCTCAACGATCGGGCACAATATGGTCACATGCAGTATTGATGCGCCACAACACGTCCATTATCGCGTCTTCCTCGAAGTCGAATCAAACGCGTATCCGCCTCGATACAATGTCTGACGGTAGAAATTGAGTGCCAATATATCCAGTTTATACTTGTATGTATTGCTGAAGTGCCTGTATTGAAGATAAATTGTGGATTCTTGAATTTTTGATTGTTTTTGAGCAAGAAGCCTGCAGAGGAGCCCTGATGTACAGGAAAAGATGCTCGTTCGGCATCATATGAGAAAAATCCAGCTCAGTATGAAGCCAGTAATATATGCTGTGAGGATTACCACTATTTTGCCGACTGAAATTCAATCACTGGGAGTTTATCGGATATTGCAAAGAGCCTTATACCAAGTTAGAAGATCTAGAAAGACCACAGAAGTACGGTAAAATATGACTTATAGGATAGAATTCTTTTTATTTCTGTGATACATGTGGATAAGTGCATTTGCAGATCCGAGGAGAGCAAAGGGTGAATCAGAACTGCTCAGATAGTCCGTGTAGGCATTATACAATGGGTTTTAAAGCACAAAAACGCCCCCCAAGGTAGCACATGGTGTATATAAAATATATGTGGCAATCTGACAGGGTAGTAGTTGCCTCAGCGGTCCGTATAACTGAGCAAGATAGATGGTAGGTGTTGCGCCACAGGCCATGCACGTGAGATGAACGTGGGTTACACGCGATCTCCACGCGATCTCCATGTGCGTAAAATTGAGGTCCGGTATCATGGGCGCGTTTCGGATCAGGCCATAAGAGAGTATCGTCAGATTTATCTACATACTAAGACTGGTTACGAGTCTACTCAGGATGTACATTCCAAAAGCCGGTCCGGCTTTCGGCGGCGTCAGTGCTACCGCTGTCAATGTGCGAAAATGTAATCCGCCCCGGTTCCGGCCTCTTTCCGCCCCGGACTTGGACCTGCCCGCCCCGCTCTTGCAACCCTGCCCGCCCCGTACTCAGCACCGAAGCTGGTTCTCTACGACGGCCGGTCCGTTAGGTTTGGGTAGGGGCTCAAAATCTCGGCATTAACGAGGGCATTACGGGAAAAATCAAGGCAGGCGGACAGCATCCATTGTTCCCGAGATATGGGCTGATTTGCATTTGGTGGCCAATATCAGGTGTGCAACCTCGATCTTTACGAATCCTCACTCATTTTGGTCATGTAGGGGCTCAGATTTTAGCCATTGATAAGTAGAGTTTGGGAAAAATTATCTCAGCTATATATCATGAGTATATTATGGGGTGTGGGCTGATTAGCATCAGAAAGTTGACATTGCATGTCAGGGGACGATAAAGGTATTGAATTGGAGATTTAGATTATGTATCCAAAGATCTTGAATGATATTGAAGCTCATTTAATCTTGCGCTGAGCCAATTTGTTTGGTAGATCGTGATACAAGGGTCTTTGGCATGCAAGCTGGGCCAAATGCATCTAATGAGCTCATATCTTATGCTATATTCATGCTATGTGACTACAGTAAATTTTCCCAGCATCTCTTCATAAATTGCAAGATTTTGAGCCCCTGCATGCCCTAAATGAGTGGGCCATCACCGAGATCGAGGTTGCGCACCTGATATTGGCCACCAAATGCAAATTAGCCCATATCTCGGGAACAATGGATGCTGTCCGCCTGCCTTGATTTTTCCCGTAATGCCCTCGTTAATGCCGAGATTTTGAGCCCCTACCCAAACCTAACGGACCGGCCGTCGTAGAGAACCAGCTTCGGTGCTGAGTACGGGGCGGGCAGGGTTGCAAGAGCGGGGCGGGCAGGTCCAAGTCCGGGGCGGAAAGAGTCCGAAACCGGGGCGGATTATGACATGCGTCAATGTGTCGATAACTGACACTCGGACCAATCTTCATGACCTTCAGAAAGGCAGTCCATATGACTCGCATATTACGGTACGGGGTAGAATATTGATACACTGAGTGCATTGTTTCAAGAACGTATAGATGACTGCCCCCCAGAGACCAATGTGAGCTTCATGATATTTGTTCTTTTACATCTCGATGCAATCCGTCGGGGGCGCAGTGCGGGTTGCCCAACCAACTGCCGACGGCCTTGCGATCATGAACGGTCGGAGATGCCCAGTTCTATCTGACGCTTCACCTTACGAACGTCTGAAGCCAGGCGGCTGCCCACGACACACGAAATAGCTGCTAGTAAAGCTCAAGGAAGAATGGAAGTGCAGCAGCTATATCTGTCGTTCCGTTGTGCTCGGGCTGTACATGTGATTTATTATGGGCAGCCAAGGATTTCGCTCACTGTCGCAGCCTAACCCAGACGTCCAATATTGATGAAGGGGGATACCGACTCCTAATGCAGAAACGCGAACCTCGGAGTACATTTTGATAGTTTCGAATTCAGTGAACGTTAACCCTAGGCCTGTGTAACCCTGCTCGCATTTCCCTCCGAGTCGCGTGTTGCTCACTGAACGGTGCATGCGCCATTTTTAAGTTCAGGTGCCGCCCTTTCGACCGCCCACGTTGAAGACGCGATCGAGTCCGCCGTCAAACCGTCCTGGTATCAAAGGTAAGATTTTCCACCATAGATCGCGAATTATATTAATTACCGAGATTCCTGGTGCAACAGGCGACGCTGCGACAGACGGCTCTGCGGCGAACTGTCTTGCCTTACTCTCGGCTGCCTGAATTTCGGCATACGAGTTCGATGTAGTCTCTCCTAGGCGTCCTTCAACTACTCGTTCCTCGTTCGAGATCAATGGTCCATTAGCGTGATGTATGATGCTATTTTAAGATGAATATTCTCAACTGCGCTACTCAAGAAAGTAAATTTTACTCACCGAACACCTTCGGCCCCTCGTTTATTTGTTCTCTGAGTCCCTAGAGTCCCTATAACCTCCCAGATTGCCGTTTGTCGATCCCCTGGTTTGGCCGTAACCAGCAGACCATCGTCGTTGAACATGACAGGAATGCTATGATTACACCGTCTAGTTTACCATATAATACTCAGTCTTCAAACACGCCTCTCGAGCAATTAAATTCAACTCACTCCCCGGCACATGCGTCTGGATCCTCCCGCCTCCAACTACACAAACTTAGGTTCCACCGTTCACCGCCTTCGTTGACTGCGGCTTCTCCGGTTCTTTTGGTCCCCCACCACTAAAGGGCGATTTAAATAAGTGCAATGCGAGGGTCGGTGTGTTGCGCGCAATGATCCTACCATGTCTGGCTTGGTTGAGATGGTCGACAATTGGTTAGGTCTTGGATTATCCGGGCGGAGACCCACAGGAGTGCCATCCATAGTCTCAAGTCGCATCCTGAAGTGACCCACCCTCTCGCTCAAAGGTTCGAGGGGCGCAGTTTGGGGGGGCACAGAATCGGGGGTCCCAGTTTGGGGGGGCACAGGATCGAGGGCCACAGTTTTGGGGGACACAGGATCGCCGGGGGCCACAGGTTCGGAGGTTGTGGACATGATGAAGCTACGATAAAGTTGTAAGAGAGATTAGTGGATATGTGCAGTGCATGGGCTGGATATATATACTCAAAGGCCTCGTGGAATAGAAGTTGCTGGTATGTATAGACACTACCCACCCTGATTCTCATCTCAGATAAGCAGATCTTTGAAGTGAAGAGCCCTGAATGGGTTTATCAGCGGACAGGAAGTTGGGGGCGGGGGGCATAATGGGCGCCTACGAATCGGCCAATGAATGGGAACCGGTCATAACGATAGGAGTGAGCCGCACATCCTTCGTGGGCGGCAATCGTGATGAAGATCCGGTAGGCGACGGTTCGCCGCTCTAAAAGCCCTGATACTGAGAATATACACCAAAAGTTTCGGTACCAAGGTTGCCTTCCTGAGGGCCTTCCGTGCCTTCGAAATTCGTCCCGGCACGTCCTGTTAGAATTCAACTTGGCTTTTGGACCTAGAATGTGGCGGGAAACTGCGATATTATTGATAAATATGTCTCGCCGAGGATTCAACCCGGCCGCACTGGTCTTGAACCTGCTTAAGGGCTGGCATTTTGCGCCTAATACAGTATCGGTCATTTTTTCGATATCGATGGAAAGTCACCGCGCAAAGTTAGTATCCGCCCTCCAACCCAATATACAGCAACTTACATGGGTCCTATCAAAGGTTCCATATTTCAGAATTATGAGCAGATCTTGAAGAATATATCGTAGACCCTGCGCTTGCGATAAGATAAGACGAGGTAGAGTTTGCGTCTGAGCCGTTGTGGGTCCCAGGCCACTGCTGTAATTCATTATGTCCCAAGATGTGGCGAGCGGATGAGAGCCGGAGGGTGCAGGCAGAAAGGGTCTCCGTGCGCTATGGCTACATTTTGTTCCTGCACAAATAACTAGGGAGCAGTAAGGAGGGCGAGAAACATGCACGGGACCCGAGTGGATATTCCAACGCAAGTATGAGGCTGTATGAGGCATATTCCATCCGTGCATAACATCTTGAAGTCAGCTAGACACACACGAGATAGAGCAAATGCGGTGGCGCAAGAGTGTCAGGTATTCGCTGGGACATGAAATCAAGCGGAGCTGCCGTCAACGCCCCTGGTGGCTCAAGAAACAGGTTCACGTGCCACTGTTCGGTTTTTTTTTGCCAATCTTCACTCCCACCACTAAGGAGTGGAGGTACTGCACGGAGGCGCAATGCGAGAGTGTCAGATATCGCGAACCTATTCTAGTAGTAATATTGCAACTTACCACGCCTTCGCGCGTCTAACATTGCGATAGATTTTGCAAGGTTGAACTTGGCACTTCTCACAAGCCATCGATATCCCCAAATCGGGTCCGGAAGTGAGTCTTCCAATCAAACTCGAGCGGGATGCATGAACAAGTTGAAGTTGCGATGACGATGAACGGGCAAGTAGTAGGTGCGTGTAGTGCATGGACCAGACCTTTTGGACACAGATACAGAAAGCCTACTGGCCTCGTGGATTAGAAGCAGCTGGTAATCGGACATTGCGCATCCTGATCCTCAGATAAGCTGATCTTTAAGACCCCAGATTCGTCCATCAACAGATAGCGCATTTATCATAGGAAAATCAGCCAGTCAATGCGGTCATAGTTATAGAACTGAAGGAGGCGGCAGTCGTGGTGAAGGTCCGGTAGGCAATAGTGCGTCGTCGCAACCGGATCCCATGGTCGGAGGAAGGCCCAGTTGAGGCTTTGCCATACATCCCAAAACTGTGCTGGTCTCAGATCATGTTCGCGCTACATTATTGTCTGTCTGTATCGGACATAAGAAATGATTAGTGGGCCCCGCACTCGTGATAGATAAGGCGAGGTAGAGCCACTCAGCATTTCGCACCATCTTCAAGTTAGCTAGATACATACCCACGAGGTGGATCAAAGGCAGTGGCGCAACATTGCAGACCCTTTGTCCCAGAGAAGTTGGGCTACCGTGGAATTGCTCGCGTCATCGATCAATTTCCGAACGCAGCTTAAAATATTCTTGCGGAGATCTCGTGTGTGAAAGACACGTGTGCAGCAGCGAAAGAGAACGCGTTTTGTCGGATATCCCGGATGAAGGATCGTACGAATGAATGATACTTTACGCTGCAAAATGTTGATGAAAAGCATGATAATTCACTCCACGCGACGGACACGAAGAGGGAAGCAACACCCTTCCTCTCCAACAGCCTTTGGTCTAGGTAGGAGCCCCTTTCCCATCTCATACTTGGTTTGGGAACCATCGCGAAATTCGAAGATATAATGGCGGATCAATACACTGAGAATGGCCTGCGATTGTTTATCAGAATGGAGTACAAGATCATTTTCAGACTGAGCAACGTACCTTGAACTCTGCCAACGCGAAATGCTTTCCCAAGCACGTCGTCGCGCCGTCCGAGAACGTGAGCAGGTGTCGATGGCCAGCTAGCAACTTAGCCTCGACAGGGAGGTCATCGTTGCTCAGCCACCGCTCCGGCTTGTATGCTTTGGCATCCGGGCCCCAGAAGTCACATGAGCGATTGATCATGCGAATAGGCACCAGGACCTCTTGGCCAGCGGCGATGGAGATGCGGTCAACTATCTGACCGTTTGCGGATCTTATTGGCTTGCTGAGGGGAATAATATCGTCCCCGGTGCTCTAGCGAGAATAAGTAAGAAGACTTTGTATTAGGAAGATAGAAGAATTAACTTACGGTTCGAATCGTCCACCATAGCGGGGGATGCATCCTGAGTGTCTCGTGGACGACAGCGTCGAGGTATGGAAGATTGTTGCTGAGTTGTTCGTAGGTGGGATCACACCCGCTCCCAAAGTGTATGAGCTGCTCCTCACGTAGCTTGTCTTGCAGTGCAGGGTTCCGGCATAATTCAAGTAGGGTCCACTGAGAGTTCGGATAAACTATGCCACATAATGCGAGAGAAGTGCAGCACTTACTGTGAGAGAGACTGGAACCATAGCGACTTTGAGACCGGAATCAATGACGAATCAAGAGAAACACGAACTGGATATTGATTCGTACCCTATTTCGAATCCATAGGTGAGGAATGAAGCCTTTTCACGTAGAGGAAGCGCTTACCGGCTACTATCAGAACTTTCATTTGAGCGAGTACCTCCTCGTCTGTGATTCTTAACTCCGAGTTGCTGCCCGAAGCCCTGACTGAGAGCAAAAATCATCAGCCACTACCTGATATCCACGCTTAAAGCACTTACTCAAGAGGCCCATGATCGAACGATCCCCTTTCTCTTCGCCAATCTTCTCACTCCTCGTCTTGGTTAATAGTGTTTTAGATATGGCACCAACAGTCGATGAAAGCTCCTCGGCCAGGCCAACCAGAGAAGTCGGAAGACGCCACAGGATAGGAAACACCGTTAACAACATCAAGTGGACCATCTCCAACATATTGAGCTTGTGGCGGCCGAATGCCGCAAAGACATTGGCGATCGACGATTCTTGGCCTTCTAGAGTCTTGAAATCGTGCGAGAAGCCAGCGATACCAATGGTGTCAAGACTAGGACCACGATGAGCAATGATATGTAGATGGAAAATGGCTTTACTTACGACGCATGGTTCATCCTGTGTTGTATTCGAGGGTTAGATAAACGATATCGAAACGAGCTGCTCCGTCCTCACCATTCTTCCACGTCGATGATAGTCTCCTCCTTGCCGTCAAGCAGGGCATCCCATGCGTTTTTGATCTTGTAGGCAGAATCGAGAAAGATAGGCAGCATATGGCGGATGGCTGGGGCACTGAACGCTGGAGTCAACGCTTTGCGCTGACTACTCTGATATCAGCCAGAAAACTGCAATGGAAGGAAAGGTACATACCGTTTGTGGCTATCTCCTTCAGCCCACAACAGCCCTCTTCCAATCTATAGATCACGATTGATTCAGTGCACCAAGAGTAGATGGTATTGACATACTAGTATCTCGAAGAAGCCTCGATTGAACCCCGTCTGCACGAACCCATAGGTCTCCTTCGAGTACAGATGCGAAATCGCTTTCGGGTCACACAGCACAAGTTGATTCTGACCCATCGCTGTTGGAACCCGAAAGACTGAACCATACTCTCGAGCCCACTGCTCAAAAAAGGGGCTTGGATCGCCACCCGCCGCGCTCACGACCATGGCAAAGCCAAAGAACCAGCTTGGCCTAGCTGGTCCATTCAAAAGTGTGGTTCTGCGGTGCGCCTTGACCAGTCGAAATATCCAAGAAAGGACCCAGGGAGCAACAAGAAAAGAAGCGAGACTGAGAAAGGTTCTGAGGGGGATTGTAGGTATCATTGAGGGGGGTATCATGCCTGTTTAGTGTGAGAACGCGAGGCGGGCGCGGTACGACCGTGACGCAGACTCGTAACCATAACCAGTCCAAGCATGTAGCAAACTGACGCAGTGGATATTATGGTTCAGGACCCGTCGGAATCCGGAGATGATAGATAAATATTCTATTAGATCTGAGCGCTGATCAATGATCATGAGATCCACTCCTAAGGCAGTCAAGCGCATGCAATGCGCAATTGCATGGTGAAGCCAAAGGACATCGATGTAGAGAGTATACAAATGAGTAGAGATTCCGGAGGCAATACAACACGTATATATGACACTTGTTTATCTCTGCTTGCCCGTTCAAGTTGGCGAGTCTCTTCACATTTCGACATTGCAGCCTCTTGCTCTTACTCAGTTCCAAGTTGCTCGCGCCATGAAGATTCTCAGTCATCAAATGGGATGAATGTCTAATAAGCTTATGATGTAGTATGTAGGGGCGATGTCTACTCAAGGCAGATGTTAACCCGCGATGTAAGCTCCGGCTGAGCGTCTGGTGGCATATGGCAATGTGCGAGATTTTCAATCCGAGATCGCCTATTAACCATTTGTCAGTTTGGATGGAACTCGAAAAGAAATAAACGGAAATGAGTTCTACGTGTACCACGTACTTATGATCAGGCTCAGAGCACAGTTCTTCGGAGGTATCACGGTGCCGTTTCTGTCCCGATGGCCTCTTGAGGCCCGTGTTGGACATCGGTTCGTCGACTGTGGAGGTCTGTGCAGATTGTGTTGGTGCTGAAGAGCTGACGGATTGTGACGGTGAGACAATAGGATCCACTATGGGGGAGGGAAGCGTTTTGGATCCTGGTGCGGGAGCAGACTCCTCAGCTGGTCTGAAGCGCGCGCGCAATGTCTCTGCGTCGTGGTGTCTCCCTCGCTTCTCGTAAAACTCTGCAAACTTCTCCATGCAGATTATTGTACCTTGGTAGCTTGGCCCCAATACTTTCTCCGCACCCGTCAGCGCCCTTATGTGGAGCTCCTCGGCCTCTTCCCATCGCTCCTGGTACTCGCGAAGAAGCGCAAAAGCATGGACAACGGCCAACGTTTGTGGATGCTCCACGCCAAGCTGCTCCTCCATGCCTTCGAGCGCTTTCTTATACTGCTTCTCCGCTTCGCCGTAGTCGTTCTGGTCACAATATAGATGACCGAAGTTGCACCTCGTGGTCAGTGTGTCCGGATGCTCCGAGCCAAGTTTTCCTTCTCTACCTGCTAACACACGCGCAAATAACGTCCGTGCAACATCGTATTTGCGCTGAAATTGGTATGCGACAGCCAGATTTTCCGCCGTTTCCAGCGTATCCAAATGATCCAGGCCAAGTTTCCATTCCTGTTCTGCCAGCACTTGGGAAAGAAGCTCGGCAGCTTGGTCGAATTCATGCCGGCAATTGTGGAGAACAGCTAGGTCATGCGCCGTCATGAGGGTGTCAAGATGATCCTTTCCGAGTTGCTTTTTCCTGCCTGCAAGCGCTCTCTTGTACAGTGTCGCTGACTTGACATAATCCATTCGATCCATGAATAAACGAGCGAGGAAATGTACTGTTGTGAGTGTATCAGGATGGTCCCGCCCAGATGCCTCCTCGCGTTGCGCGAGAACTCTGGTCAGTAGTGCCTCTGCCTCATCAAAGCGACCTCGCTTTTGGAAATATCTGGCGATGTCTTGACACATATTCATGAATTGTACGCCGGGGAGGATCTGCACCGGAGAGTGATTTTGTAATGAGATCAAATGGGGAACGAATCTCTCGCATCTGGCCCAAGACTGTGGCGAACCAAGATCTATCGTCTGACTCTCGACATTGAAAGCGCTGGTGAGGAGCGCGACCGCCACCGCGTGGTACTCTTCTGCTTGACCAGCGAATGTGCTCTGGTTTATGAGCACGAGCTGGACTAAGTCGTGGATGTGGAGTGGGGGCAATTCACCGGATCCGGAGAGGGGATGAGCCAAAGAAAGGTCCTCGAAATTGTTTAGAGCCTCTTGGAGTGCCGGTTTTGAGCCGAAAAGCTCAACAACGGATTGTGTCTTCGCTCGAATTCCCCTGGCGGATCCGTGATAATAATCAGATAACAGCATTTTGAATCTCTTCCATAAGGATCTAGTCACTGTATATGAGTGGCGGGAGGGACGACGAAGGGTGACAGATATTTGCTTTTTTGTTGCTCGAGCAACGCGTACTGAGCGACATCTAATAATGACTGAGCGACATCCAATAATGTTGGCACCTTGATCCAAAATATCGAGAGGTATATTGTCCGGGTCAAAGAATGCTAGAACGTTCAGGAGATGGCTCGCGTCTGCTGAGATCTCGGACAGGTTTTGCAGGAGCATGCCGAAAGTAGCTAAAATTGATCTTTTTTCGTACATGGACAGCTTGTTCTCCCAGTGAATTACCTGCAAAAGGCGATGAGGGGGCATTAAAATGCAACGACGTGAGAACTTACAGGCTGTAGAGCACTTTCTTCTAACAACTCGCTTAATCTGCTTGTAGGCATCCGCTTCATGTAAGCTCCTGCTTGATCCACTGCCAAAGGAAGACAGCCGAGTTTCTTGACGAGCTTCTCGGCATCCCCCTTGAGGCAAGCACTGCTTGTTTTCCTTCCTGCTTTGTTTAGAAGCAAAGTGGCCGACTGGTCGACACTAAGAGTCCCGAGCTCCAAGATGTGGTAATTTTGATCATTAGGATTCGCGATGTCCTCTGCGACTTGACATGTTCGTGTAGTGAACAAAATGGCGCTACAGCCGTTTACTCTGAACCGTGGCAAATGTTCACGAAGAAACGGAATGACATCTGGCGTCGCGTCGTCGAGGATGAGTAACCAAGGCCGAGGAAACTCTTCTAGCCATCGCCGCGCGTTCATCAATCGCACAGCCTGGTCCGGATGATCTCTGGTCTCATCATGGACGAGATGGAGAATACGCGTTAATCCTTCGCTAAGCTTTTCCATTGTAGTGGCCGAAATCCAGAATACGCAAGCATCTTCGTGTGATGCATCGTGTGATGCAAACCATGATTTGGAAAATTGAAGGGCAAGCTGGCTTTTACCAAGCCCAGGCATGCCGTATACTACGAATCGAGGTGGCTCGTCGTTCGAGGAATGAGCCAGCGATGTTGAGATACGGGCAAGCTCTTTTTCACGGCCAGCAAAATATGGGGAGATACGAGCGGTGGGCGCACGATTGAATCGGATCTGGCGATCAGCAGCGTGGGGCGGCGCTTCGCGCAGATTGAGTTCAGCATGATGTAACGACTAATCAGCAACGAAAACTCTCACCTTGCTGGACGTAGGTAGTATAATTACCATTGACATTGAAGACTGTTCCGGAAGTGTTGGTTGCGTTAAATGTCTGGGAATTGTGTCTGAATTCCAGCAAGGAAGATAGACATTCACGGCGACTCACTACTGGTGACATCGGGGGGAGGGATGACACATCGATATGATGGGCAGAGGGCGGCCTTTGCAATCGGTACTCATCGGTCGCCGCTGCTGAGTCACTGAGCTCGTTACGAACCAGCGCTGCTCGTTCCATAATTGACTGTTACTGGCAGAAATAACTTGAGGGAAGGCTTTGAGGTGACCAGGGTGGAGCTCGCGCTTTCAGCATCTTGTAGCACCTGGGGTTCGGCTTGAGGATACCTCAAGGTGATGCGAGCCCGGAATCAATGCCCAAATGGTTTTAGATAATAGACAGGGTGCAAAGAGATCTGCGACATATGAGATTCAGCCATATGCGGATTTGCTTATATCATAAGCATATGGGCAAGTAGGGCAGAGAGGAGATGTGATATGGAGATCCAAATGCCCCCAAATGCCTAGATGCCATTATGAGTTGTAGGCCAAGGCCAGAACAACTGAGAACAGAATATTAACGAGTATTTTCGGCCTTTTGGCCGTTCTGACGTGTTAGGGTTCAATGATGATAATAGCAAATCTTAAGCAACGGGTCCATTAATTTCATTCCTTCCATCATGTCCGGTCAGTGCACTTGCTTCACTGCACCCGCATAGAAGGAGTCGAATGCCTGTCATCTTCCCAGTATCGAGGCTCTGTTACCCACGCGCTTCGCGCCACTGGGAGCGATAAGCCTGGGCTCATCTGTTACGGGAAATAGCATGATCGTAGCCCGCAGATAAGGGTGGTATACTCATAGAATCAAGCAGGGTAGGGGTCTTGGTGACAGTGTCGGAGAGATGGGACGCCCGATTCCGGCCATTTCCGGCAAACAGACAATGAGGCCACAGCATTACATATTACGTTAAGTAGCATAGCCACTGCGCGAATGCGGTGTCTCAGAAACTTCGGAGGGGCACGAATGTCAGCTTGTAAAAATACGAAGAGCAGGTGTGTATCTGTGCAGAAATCGGTTTTATCACTTACTAAAGTATGAAGCGGCTATGATCAGAATAAATTTCTAGCTGTTGAAAACGTATTAAACCATGAAATTCAATTCTGATCAGTGCCCGCCTAGTAAGGGCTCGCAACTGGCAGCTTCCCAATTCTAGAGCGTCGTGCGGCCCTAGTTGTACAGCGTTTCAAACTAAAAGCCCGGTCTATATGCTTTTTACTGCGCTTGGAAGTTGCAAGCGTGCTCAAGGTTCATAAAATTCGTTCATTGCCAAGCTGTGCTGCTGTGGCGTCGCGCTCATGTACGGCTATAATCACACCACGCCTCTGTCAACACGCCATTCTTCGGACACATCCTTGTGTGGGTGCAGAATATTATGATCTGATTTTGACGAGCGTCTTTGCGCAAAATGGGTGCGTCGAAGGCGGGTTTGTAAGCACACTGTTTGGAGTGATATCATGTTTCACAGGCTATATGACTTTTTACTGGGAGGTAAATGATCAGGGAGAATCTTGGAGATTGCGGACAAGTTGCAGCAATATTAAGGTGCGTCATTCGTATGATAGTCTAACTCCGAGGCAGAGCCGCCCGCGGTCGAACCTGCGTGATCTCCGAATCGCTCTCCTCGCGTCATAAACCGTAAGTTATGACCTGTGCGACATGCATCTCTCGGTAACGTTCTGAGTCTCTCTGGCTAGTATCATTTCATTCGCGCCCCTCTCTGTTATATATTACACGCAAGCGGTGAGACTTCCAGTGAAGCTGGTGTGACTTCGCCCACTTGACAGCTCGTCAAATGCGGAGTGGCAGATTCTTTGGCCATCACACCACTAACTATATTATGTGATCGTAGCAGGACTGGAATCAGCTCGACGGAGATGATATTCATACTCCAACGATTGCGAAGTGAGCTTTGGTTTCCCATGCAATACATATCATTTGTGGCTTTGGAACTCACCTTATATAGAGGGCAGAATCCTCCATCGATCCTAATCCTGACAGGTATAGTATATACACCTCGGTGCTGATCGAGTGCTGCGCTCTCTGGGATTCTGTGTTCTCAGACGCTGCTAATAATATACAGTAAACCTCAATTGAAAGGCAATGAGGACAAATCCGGAGCTCTAGTGCGATAGAATACCCCAGTATATATGGGCGCGGCGCCTTGGCGACGCCACCGCCTCTCGAAATGAACGTTTGTGATCCTACACACCTCCTAAGCACAGGGAAAAGCATACATGTCGAGCTTTTATAGAAGCATTGCACGACTGGAGCGACACGGCAGCTGGCGCAGTTTGATGCGAACCCTCACTGGCAGACTGGCACTAATCAGGATCGACTCGGAATTCCATTGTCTAGGACGTGTTCCACCGTTAGAAAAATGTTTTGACCAAGACAGCACATGCTATGTTTCGAAGAAGTGCTAAAATAGGATTTTGTGCGGATAGCCAGCTGTTAAGTTCGTGTTTTATGAACTGACAATCGTGCCACCGTTCTGCTGTTGAGACATCGGAGTCTCGGAGTCGGGCGGCGCGGCTATAGTTGGCTGACAGAACAACTCTAATTGAAACTCTCATACGCCTGCCATCTACCAGGAGCTCACCCGCTCTAACGCTAATGCGTCGAAGGGAAGTTATCTCCAGGCTCCTCGCCTATACTCTTGCCCCATGCAGCTGATCTCATAGCGTTAGCTCGAATCTAAACTTGAAATTTCGGCTGTGGCGCCGAGAATGAAGGGTGAAGCTTTGAGGGACCTCCCAATTCCACATCCCACATAGCTTTGCTAATTATGATAACGCTGCTTCCATCACGTTCGGATCATCGCCTTTTCAATTTTGAAATCGCGCCCTCGCTGTGAAAACAGCTGTAATGTATTCGTTCGCCCGATGCTCAAACGCTAGCAAGACCCCGAGAGTGAACCGAGAGTGAACGTGGTGCGAAGTTTGGTTGGAGTTTAGTTCATCTTGTCTCTATTGGCAGAGAGATAGCCGACTTGGTAGAAATCTTGCAAAATTGTAACTTAAGCTAATTCATCGCGTCCCTGACCTGCTGATCATCACCGACGCCGGCGCCTAGCACGTACACTGACGGGTGACGGGTGACCGCTGAACTTCATGCGCAATGGCCAGTGCCCGTAACTGCTGCAAGATTGAATATAAACTCTTAAAAGATCGGCCTGAGCGTAAAGATTGATGAAGGAGTCCGAATTCGATACCATTAAACTTAACCGGAGAATACAACAAACAATATGCAGAAACTATATTGCTCCCAATGCCCTTATGTGTCAACGTACAAGCACCTGTCGTAGTTGCCCTCCTGGTACGCACCTGCCCACTCGGGGAAGGGGTGGGCGGTTCCGGCAGCACCCTGCACAGCGAAGGACAGGATGAACACCATGACCTGGGTTCCGCCGTCGAGCGCAGCGCCGAGGATGTAGTTGTACTTGGCGAACCATCGGGGGTAGCGGGTACGGAGGTACCACTGTGAGAACCAAGCGATGGCGAAGTAGGATGTGATAGACGCGTTAATACCGACACAAAGCCAGCCGATGAAGTACACGATGATGGGGGTGTAGAGGTAGTCGGCGCGGAGCTTGGGGAAGTAGCGGTGGATGAGCCAGAAGGGCACGGGCACGGCGAAGCCGACGACGTAAGCCCAGGACACCCATTGGTAGCGCTTGCCGGAGGCGAAGAGCTCGTGCGCGAGACCTCCCCAGGCGATGGCCTGCGAGTTGTACTGCTGTGGCTGCTGTCCGGACCAGATGTTGCTACCCTCGGGGGAGAGCAGGATGGGTGTCTGGTTGTCGATGATAGAGTTCATCAGGACGAAGTTAAGAACAGCACCGAACAGCGTGCCGACGATCTGGGCCACGAATGCAGCACGGGGAGGCAGCTTGGTGTATTGAGCGATCTTGAGATCCCTGAGCAGGAGCTGGCCTTGAGTGACCGAGTTGTAGCCGAACAACACGAAGTACATGCTAGAATGATGCGTTAGATCATGATGAATAGAAACCGATCAAAGCTACTTACTTGGCCATGGGCTTTCCGGGGTGAAGGAATCCACCGATCATCTGGATGAAAGGCTGGATGATGAAGCCAAGACCGGTGATGGCGTACAGAGCACCGAAGATGAGGATGGAGATGAACGCCAGGATACAGGCGATCAAGAAGCCCCACCAGGGCAGCGTCGAGTCGGTCTTGTAGATCACAACGAGCGCGATAATGACCGAGATGACCAGAGTGATGAAGTACCAGCTGTTGGGCGCGTCGGGGTACTTGAGCATCTGGCGGTAATGCGGGTCGAGGTCGGGGTTGTTGAGATCTTCCTCGCGCATGCCATCGCTCTGCCAGAACTTCCAGTTGAAGGTTTGGTAGGAGTGCTTGAGTGCGGCGGGTGTGGCCCAACTCCAAGCGCCCTTGATATCGCTGTAGTTCCAGAGGAACATGTGCACGAAGGTGGCACCCATGGCCATGTTGGTGGCGAGCAGCTGAACGACCCAGGTGGCCGAGTAGTACGGAAGACCTTGCTCGGCGAGGAGGACGGGATCGACCTCGTAGTTGCTGTTGAGGATGAGGAGCTGGTCGAAGACGGTGCCGTTCTCGTAGTATAGGAGCTGTGAGAGGAAGGGGAAGTTCTGCGCCTTCCAGATGTTGTTGTACCAGACAATGCAGAAAACGACGCTGAAGGGGAAGTGTAAGGTTGAATCGCAAGGTGGAAGATGGTCAAAAGGGGCTTACATGCAAAGAATGTAGCCAACTAAGTTGGAGAATTGAGCCTGCAGGGGAATGGTGAAGGGGTTGGTGCCTCCGGAGATGTACTGCCAGTCGAGGCCGATGGACAAGAGGCCAAGACCTTCGTTACCGTTGGATCCGCCAAAGATGTACGTGAAGTTGGTGGAGTTCTGGTTGGCGAGGCAGAAGACGGAGATACCGGTGAGGAGAGGGAAGATCCACTCGGGGAAGATTTCCCAAACGAAGATGCAGGCGAAACTGAAGCAGGGTCAGTAACTGCGAGACTAGTGTTGCAATAGGACAACTCACGCAATGTAGAAAAGCCTGAGCTTCTTGGTCGCGTTGGCACCATCATGGAAGAACGCGTCGAACATGGACACCAAAGGCAGGACACCCGGGTACAACATCTTGGAAGGGTAGAGAAGGATGGGCCTCATGAGGCCACCCAGACCGTACCCAAGAAGTTGACTGGAGAAGAGCAGGAAAATGGATGCTCCAGCATTGGGCGTGATGTTGTAGTATAGACGCTGGACAGCCAAGACCTCGGTGGCGAGGGCGGAGTTGGCGGCAGCGCTAGCCACTGGAGTCGGAGTCAATAATGGTTCAAAGACACGAGAAAGAAAGATACGCACTGATGACGATGAAGGCATTCTCCTTCTTGTTGAACGGGTGGGGGTTCAGGTAGCGGAAGATGCCCTTGCGGGGGATGACGGCTTCCATGAAGATACCAATGACATATGCGATGATGGCCTAAATTAATTGTTAGAGCGGTTCGGGCTAGAGCAAAAGAGGATGAAAACGCACCAAGAACATGGTAGAAACGAGGACCGTCTGGGGCTTGAAGTAGTAGATCTCCGCGAGAACTCCACCAAAGGCAGAGAGACCGATACCGATGAAGAAAGAACGGAAAGTCCAGGGGTTGGCCGTCGGGTCGTCCTCGATGGTGATGACATGGGTAGCAATGTCACGCTCGTCCTGAAGAACAGCATCGTCGGCGTCCTGAGACTCCTCAGTCGACTCGACGTCGGCTTTGGCGTAGTAGCCCTTCTCGTCGGTCGAACTGGCTGCCTTTTCCTCGGGGTAAGACTCGGCAGCAGCAGGGGAAGACAGGGTCGGGATGTCCTGAGGGACGACGTCTGACTTCTCAGAGGCCATGGCTGAAGTGGGCACGGATGTGTGGACGAAGAAAAGAAGCCATAGCACTGACGATATTAAGTAGTCTCGAGACTAGCATAGCGCTCGGGAGCACTGAGATAAGGACGAACCAATCAGAACTGTCTTCATGGAGAAGCACACGATTCAAAAGGCACGCGTGATTGACTGATGCCACCCGCTCCATGGTCTCGCGAGGAAGAATTGATATTTTTAGCGAGGCACTGGTAGCATGTCAACCTGTCCATGTGGATCCCAGCAGAGCCGGCACTCCGCCGAGAAAACGGCAGGATTCAGGAGGATTCACTCCATCCGGAAGCCGGTCGTGTGCGATCCTATACTTTACGGCGTAAAGATGTCCGGTTCATCTTGTCGCAAAGTTAGTGAAGGGATATGATAGAGTTGCCAAGTATGATGAAGTGCACGCAAATGCAGTTAGCCGTCTCAGATCTGACGGCTCGCAACCGACATGTTTGATCAGGAAAAAGGCATCGGACGTTTCCATGTATGGAAGAGCTGAATAATAAACAAAGCCAAATAGAATTGTGGCGCTGTCTTCGCGCTGTCCTCCGTGCCCGTGTCATCCCGAATTTCTAGTCAACGTCCAGCTTGCACAATGCTTCAGTCTTCATTGCGTTCTTCTGTACTCGCGCAGGGCCTGGGGCGCCGAGCAGCGTCGGGAATCGCTCACAAATACTCCAACGCTGTTTACTCAGCAGCGCTTTCCAAATCCCCCCAGGTGCTGGCTAAGGTCCACACCGAGCTGTCGACCCTCTCCACCTCTATCAAGGGCAACTCCGAATTAAACACTTTCGTTCACAATCCCACACTCTCTTTGAACGACCGCACAAAGGGTCTCGACATACTCTACAAGGAGGTGGAAAAGAAGGAGGCGCTTTCGGACGTGACGAAGAACTTGTTCTCGGTGCTTTCGGAGAATGGCAGACTCGGGGAGGTCCAGGATGTCATCAAGGGGTTCAACGAGCTGTACGCCAAGTACAAGGGCGAGCTCACGGTGGTCATCACGTCCGCGGCACCGCTGGCGAAGGATGTCATGTCCAAGTTGGAGTCTACTCTGAAGCAGTCGCAGGCCGCTCAGGCATCAAAATCCTTGAAAGTTACGAACAAGGTACGTATCTTGCATCTACATCACGAATGGCACGGATATTGATGCGCCGCCAGGTTAACCCGGCCGTGCTGGGCGGAATTGTCGTTGACTTTGGTGACAAGACAATCGACCTCAGTGTCTCTTCGACCGTCAACAAGTTGAACGGCATACTGCAACGTCAGTGATGTCCGCTATCCTATCTTTCGTCGGCTAATTTTTCGTGTTCCTAGAATCTGTTTGATTGTGGATCCCGTCTCGAGGCAGCGGCGTTGTGGCGTGTTAGAGAGCAAAATAGATGATTTTCTGCACCGCATTTTGCTTGATATGTTATGGGCGATTTCCGCACCAGCTGAGATTTAGGCGTTCGGCGGGGTTATCCATACACTACCCGAAAAGCGCCACCATCTTCCGGCTAGAATGATATCCACGTTGCACTTCCGCCTACCATGCGTATGTTTTGGTCGCTCGCAGAAGCTCCCGGCGTCGTGAGACAGAAAGCGTCAAACTGCAATGGACCTGAACGGCGATCATGGGCGCCGCCCCTTGAACGTATGCCTTCCATGCGGTTTCAATCTGTCCTAACCTCCACATGGTACTCACTGCACGCTTGTTAACTTACTGTATCTCTGCAGTCGTACGTCCCTGTAAGCCAGGCACAGTCGTTGCCATGTTTAGGCATGGGTACGGCTCATAGCGGCATATGCAGCTCTACTTGGCATCTAGACAGACCACACTTCTGCTCAATGATTGATCGAGGCTGTCTTCCTCCGTGCCTTCTGCTGGACTTCTCGAGGATCGCCGCCGTCCACACTTGCTCGATCGAAACAATTTGCCTACCTGAGCTTGGCATGTTTCGGCCTCGGTCAAGCTGGACCAGTTGCTCGGTCCAATGCCGCAAAACCCAAAGCACGCATGATACTAATATTACAAGGGCGTGAAGAGTAGTACATATCACATCTTCACAGCCCAACTGTTCATGACTTGGTCACCGAACGCGAGCATATATCAGACGAGATCTTGGGATTCTTTCCGTCTGAGATCTTGGGATTGCTCGCAGGTTCATCCCACATGGAGAGGACCATATGGACGCCTCCACGGTGCGGCCACAGCCCTCCAGGGGGGATTACGGATATGGCCACTACCACCCTGTTGGAATATCCACGCACTCAGGCAGATGCATCGCCGCGGGCGGATCCCGAAGCACTCTTGATAACGATACATGCCGCGGCTGTGGGGTAAATGCCCTGCGATTTTGTAGGCGTTGTGACCTGGTATGACTTGCAAAAGTTGCGCAGTGTAAGTTGGCGGATACTTTCTCAGCTCGCGCCCAGGTTGACATCTGTCAGCAACTGTCTGTTGGTCACTGGCTCTCCCCGAGCGGTGCTGTGACGAATGACCAGCTTAACAGAATGATACACATCATGGGTCCCGTTCCTCCAAAGATTGTCACCGAATTCCATTTGATGTCAAACAGATTCTCATCGCTTGCTATTCAGATAATTGCAGCAATTACTAATCATGCTATCTTTGCAGTTGTATCTCTGCATAAATCGCTTTTACGCCAGCGTATCGGGAGGATCGGCAACGCCTGAGGAGCGCGCGCTCCATGCGCTCGACAATCGTTGATCTTATCTTTCGGTGAAAGATAAAGCGAGTGGTGCCTTCACAAACAGCTAATCGGAGAATCAGGAACAGCGGTTATTGTTGGCACCGATGCCTGGATGCAATCGACACTGCTATTGACGTAGAGTATTGCAGAGGATCTTGCGGGTGGAGAGACGCTGTAAATGAACCTAACTTTTAGCTCTGCAAGTTGAAAGGCGATCAGGTGAAGGAGGCTGCAAATTATGATGCTTTCAGTTACGTCTGATTTGACCAAAATTTGCTTCGCTTGGATGATGAGCCTAGTTTCTTCTACCGAGAACTAGCGATGTATATTATCTTTCATTGAGAAGAGGGGAGAAAGCAGAAGCGCAGGAGTGTGTTCAATTATAATACAATATTGAGTTCTGGGTGACAGAAGGTGTGCAGCGCAGCGGTCCGGGCTGGGCCGGGTCTGTCTGTGCCTTTGACGTCGGTAGCAATGCACCATTCGTGAACAACGCGACGCGGCGACCTCATGAGCGCAAGTCTGAAACCTCGTACAGGCAAGCCTAATTGACTAACTGTGCTTTTCATGCACTAATCGATCTGAAACTACTTGCCCAGTGACTTGGTGAGTAGCCTGACGTTCTCCGTGGTCTCAACTGACCGATGTGACGTGCTGGCAGCCCAATTTGCTCGCGTCAAGTATCAGAGCAAGGTATCAATCAACACATTGACAGTGACTGTCAAATAGAAACGCACACGGAACCGCATGCACGACCCACAGCGTCGCAACATGCGCGCAAGGAATCAAAGGGAATCGCGCCCATCTTCAACTTAACACCGAAGCCTCCAGACTCGTCCGAGCGCCCACCAGTGTCTGCGCGCACAAATGCACAGGCAGGGTCTAGCAATGCAAGAAAGCGTGGCGCTGGAGAGCTTTCATCCTCCCGGGAGGACTCTGCAAAACGGTCGAAGCCCGCACCGTCCAACCTGCGTTCGGCTGCTCCGCTGGCAGAGCAACTCCGTCCGACTGAACTTGACGAGTACGTTGGGCAGAAGCATCTGATTGGACCCGGATCTCTGTTGGGCAACATGCTGAGCACTGGATCCACGGGAAACGCGATCTTTTGGGGTCCTCCGGGGTGAGAGTCCATGTCCGCCGAGTTCAAGCCGAGGTCATTTGCTGATTAGATGTTCTATTAAAGCTGCGGAAAGACCACGCTTGCCAGGCTGTTGGCCAAGAGGACGGATGCTGTCTTCAAGGAACTCTCGGCAACAAGCAATGGGATTGCAGACGTGCGGGCTGTGTTTGAGGAGGCAAAGGGGACGCTGGCATTGACCAGAAAGTAGGCTCTCGTCGCATAACCCTGCGCTTTGATACTGAATGTTGTTTTAGGCGGACAATCCTGTTTCTGGATGAGGTTCATCGGTTCAACAAAGCACAGCAGGTCAGCGGGCGCGCCTAGTCAAATTACCAGAGACTAATGGGTGCATAGGATATCTTCCTCCCATATCTTGAACAAGGTTACATACAAGTGCGTCTATGCAAGTCTTTTCTTGTTTTCAGGACCTAATTTTTTCCAGCTTATAGGCGCTACCACTGAAAATCCGTCTTTCAAGCTCACAGGGGCACTTTTAAGTCGATGCCGGTCAGTTATTACGACTTCACCATGAAAAGACATTTCTCATACCAACCAATATCCAGTGTCTTCGTACTGGAAAGGCTGAGCGACGACGAAATCCGAGAGGTTATTGGCAGGGCAGTGAAACGCTTGGATAAGGCCAGGCCATCGGCCGACACATCTTCGATACCAGGTTCCTCTCAATCCGAGCAGTCGCAGTCTTCCTCGCAGTCTGAAGCGCCGCCGCATCCATCGTCGGAAGACACCGCGTCACCTGCCGTCGCACACCTGACGCCAAAGATAATGACTTCTCTTGTTTCTCTGGCAGTGGGAGATGCGCGTACAGCACTGTCTCTTCTAGAGCTTGTCTTGGTGGCACCAGAAGATAGCAACGAGGAGACCCTGCTATCATCACTGCGGCACTCGGTATCGACTTCCTATGATCGCACTGGCGAGAGTCACTACGACATGATCTCGGCTCTACACAAAAGCGTTCGTGGAAGCCAAGGGTCAGCGGCTATGTACTGGTTAGCAAGAATGTTGGCTGGAGGAGAAGATCCAATGTATATAGTCCGCCGAATGATCGTGTGTGCAAGTGAAGATATAGGCCTCGCAGATAACCACGCTTTACCATTGGTAAGGCTCTCTCTCGTTCACTGAAATGATAGCGGTCGGTGACTCTGCGTATGCAATAGGCCATTGCCACTATGCAAGCTTGTCAGACGGTTGGTACGAGGTCAAGTATACCGAGCTGAATCGAACATTGACATTCTTCATATAGGTATGCCCGAGTGCCGTATCAATCTCGCACATCTAGTATCCTATTTGAGCGAGGCGCCCAAATCGACGCGCGCATATGAGGCTCTTGCACGAGCCGAAGCCGCCGCCAAACTTGACCTCACCGCTCCTGTGCCATTACAAATGCGCAATGCACCGACAGGGCTCAGTGAGTCTGATAAATACTGTGGCTCGATAGCATTCAAATCTGTATTCAGTGAAAAATTTGGGATATGGGCGCGACTATGCATACAACCCCGAATACGCGTGCGTCCTTCAACCTTCCTGCACTTCTACCTACATGTTTCTAACAGGCGGAGCAGGCATCCTGTTCACAATGAATATCTGCCGCCTCGTTTTAAGACAGAAGTATTTTTGAGAGAAGAAGGCGACATGACGGGGAAATTATGGGACGAAGACGCGTTGGTATTATGGGAGAAAGAAGATAATGGAAGTGAGGCGTGGCCGGGGAGATCAAAGAACCCAGATCAGTGATCAGCCTAGATATTTGAGCGCGCCTTGTATTCCAAGCCTACCCTGAACAACATAAAGCTCATGAACGCTCCTCCATCGCACCACAAGATGCCCGTCGTACAAGCCGCAGAGCTTGATAGTGCGAAGCTAGATGACAATGCATACAGGATATGTGAGTTCCGGGTCGGTATCCCAATGAATGCCGCGTGTCTGAATGACTTTCCGCCTTTAAAGTGATCACAGGATTCGGGGTAGACGCTTTTTCTATCGAGTTTAGTGCGATCTGAAGTTCTGACCATCCATTATAGCCTTTCGCTCACTACGAAGAAAATCCTTCTTGGCTCGCTGTCCGACCACTGCACAACAAGGTCCTCACGTTTGAACCTCCGCCCGATGCTACGGAGACAGTCGCGGCTGGAAGCGACGTACAAATGAGAGACGTTAACGAGCCAGAGCCCGCTCCCAAACCGCGTCAGATCCACATCACAGTTTGCAAAGTGCCTGTCGTCTACGAGGCCGTCCTCTCCACCGTCCCCGGCTTCCATTCACGACCTCCTGTGATCCCCGAGCACGATGAACCCCTCTCGCCCAACTTGCCCCCTCATGAAGATGGCTACGATCTTTGCTTCCACGTCGGAGTTGCAGGCAGGGGTC
>JACXVL010000396.1:32078-62183 GCA_014898675.1 Athelia sp. TMB | reverse complement strand
GGGCATAGATTATAGATCTCACCGTTGAGATTCATAGTGCCACAGAGCATTTTGTGACTTTCCCAGTCCTCTCTTTGGCACTTCCGATTACAGTACAGCAGGAGTTTGCACGCAGAGCACCGGCGAAGCATCCCTGTGGCAGAAGCATTGCACTGAGAACAACATCAAACACCGCCAACTGAACCAATCAATGCAAGTACTCACTTTTGGATTACCGCACAAGAGAACTGATCGCGGAGCTTCGTTTCGATACTGGGAGTAAATACTCGCCCGATTACGGATGATGGACCGCAATTGACCGATGGAGCTCGTAATCCTCACATCAACCGCCTTGGATACAGAGCTCGAGGTCCGAGTAGATTTCATCCAAGACACCATGGCAGAAAGAATCTCGCGGTGCACGGTGGCAGGGGATAAAATCGTTTCAATCACTGAAGCAGTTCCGGAAACGATGGCCTCGTAATTGCTGTATGAGTGACGCAATAGAGTGGCAGATTTAAGACAGAGAGGAAAGAAACCATAATGCACTAGGTCCAAGATCCTTTCATACGCTTTGGGAGAGTCCCGCACGAGCGTAATGGCGGATTGCATGCATGCATTGATTAAGTCATCGAGTCGATCCCTGGGGAGAGCATGTGGTGTCGATATGATGCAAGTCCAAACCCGTATGAGGGTGCTCGCAAATCGAGAAGAAACAAGTATCGCCGGCCGGAGACGGGATCGTGTATTGTAAAGCTGCAGGAACAGGAGCTGCATCTCCACGCTAAGCAGACCAGCGTCAGGATGGGCTTGTTTAAGATAGCGCTCAGCGCGCTGACAAGCAAGATTGACTGCCTCCTCAGCAGTTTCACTCGCTTGAATGATGGTTGCGATAAACTTGTTTTCAGTAGGGTCATCAAGATCCATGGTGAAAAGCGCAGATTCGATGCCATATGCTCTGTGATCGTCTCTGGCCTCTCTAATCCATATGTCTACCATCATGAGAATAATCTCGGGATGGCGCGGTAGAATTGTGGAAAGCAATGGGTGGTGGGCATAGTGCAAGAGGTACCTGATTATTGTAGCGAACATGCTGTGTCGGCTCAAAAATAGATTCGCCTGAATAGTGCCAGTCGCAGGGAGCGTGGCCTGGTGGTGTGTACAATCGACATTATACATGTGTTGGATCCAAATCCAAATAGTCGGCCATGCCTCATTGAAAAGTTCAAAGGAGACGTTGTCGGCAAGTCGATTGTTGGCAACAGTCAATGCCACGTTCCCCAGCAATAGAAACACAGAATGGGGAATTTGTTCGACAGGTTCAGTAGCCTCCCTTACGCACTTGAGGTGCGGCATATCATCCAAATCCCTGGGCGTGAGTGGAGCAATAAACTTCATCCATCCTCGAAGGAGGTGTTGGAGAGCACGATCCGTAGGATAGCCGACCCGGACTTGCATATATTTCTTCATCTCATCGGGCGAGATCATCTGTATCATGGTGACTTGCGTGTTGAGTACTGGAATGGTGAAATATCACACGAGATGAGATTACCTCGAGATTGGTTTGTTCTTTCGGCATAGAAGATGTCTGCGCGTTGAGGCAAATTTCGGACGATAGTTCTCAGAGATATTAGACTACAAAAAGAACCAATTAGTCATCCATAGCAACCAAATCGAGCCATCATGAGGGGGCCAGGGCAAACCTCAAATTCGGCAAGTGGCTCACCGGTCGGCGTTGTTACGTTAAAGCTGTTGTAGATTGCTTTGAAGGTGCGATAAAGAGCCTGGTGTTGAAAAAGAGTGACTTAATTGCAGAAATTCATAGAAGTAGCAAGAATCAAATGGCACAAGCGACGATCATCCGAGTCATATGCGGAAAAGGTCAGCTAGATCAATAATTCCCACGAGTGTCACAAGTGGCAACTTAACTCAAGTTCGTGGTTGCTCGGACAAGCGATTGTGAGACCAAGCAAGACAGGTAATGTCAATACATTTGCGTGTTCTATCACTAGATATAGTATAGCTGAGTGGTGATATTTTGATGTCACCCTCAAAGATTATTATGAAATATTGGACAAAACAATGCCAATCATGCCAATCATTAAGGACTTAGCATTCACTTGCTTGCGCTCTGCGACTCGCAGGCTGCAGGTGCTCCGGCCACATATTGGCAGTGAAGCCACCAAATTCTCACTACGCCGCCATCATTTGGGCACACGCAGCCACGAGCCGAGGAAGCTCCATCTGCGCCTTGAGGGATCGACATTAACACTGAAAGCACCCCGGCTCTCGGTAACGCCATCTATTGGCAATGAAGCCACCGAAGCCCCACCGCGCCGCTTTTCAAGACATGTGCTGACGCGGTCATGATCTGAACAGCATCCTTCGCGCCTCGGGGGATCGTTACCAGGAGTGGAAGCGCTCCCGCTCCAAGGGCGTGCAGTGCGCGTCGCCACTCCTCGCGCAATGCGGTACCGTCCGAGAAAGGGTATGTATCCATCGGGTGCTGCGCATCCAGGTATTCAACACTCGAGGCCTGATCTGTGAGTCGGACGAAATTCCGATGTATCAGTGGTGTTGACTTTGCACCTGGACGGTGCCCGCCAGCGTAAGTACTTTCAAACATCCGATGCATTTCTGACTTGTGCCATGTCTCCATGTCGCGAGCAACGAGGAGCGAAAGGAAGTGCAGATTTGGATAGGATAAATCGAGGCAATCTGAACCGTTAAATGGGCTGCTATGCAACATGGGCATCATATAGCTCACCGTCGATTGTCTCTTCCATGGCATTGCACAGTATCCTGTGGCTGACCCAATTTTCCTTTTGACACGCCCGACTGCAATAAACCGAGATTTTGCAAGCTGAACATCTACGGAGAAGAGTCTTGGTGGAGCTAGCGCACTGGGATAATTCAGTCGACGCTGGAGCGCTGAGTCCTAGTACCTACTTACCTGCGAATTGCCGCACAGAATCACAGACCGAGTGGTTTCTATTCTATACCGCTTCCACGCATCCTTTCGGCTTTGTAATACGCCCAGTAAGTTCTTGAAACACAGTCCGGCTAATAACGAGGACTGCAGCTGGGCTTGGGGGATTGATCGCCACATAAGCAACGCGATTTCACGGTGGACGGTGGCAGGAGAGAGGATATTGTCGAATAAAGGCATGCATATGTTGCCGAGGCGCATATAGATAGCAGATGATTCACCCACCAGAAGAGCAGAGATAAGGAATAGAGGGATGAAATCGAAGTTTAGAATATCGAGAATCCTTTGATACGACTGGGGAGAACGCTCCACGAGCAAGAACACAGCAGATAAACAAGCATAGATCAACCGATCGCGTTGTTCGCCCGGCGCAAGCGAGGTTGGTTGGACAATGTGCGCTAAGGCCTGCATCAACATTTTAGCAACGCGAGGGGATGAATGCATCGCAGGGGTGAGCGGAGACGGAGGCTTTGATTGCCACATCTGCGTCGTAAAGAAATTCAGGTCCACGATTAACGAATCGTAATCTTGCCGTTCTTGCGCGAGGTTCCGTTCGACGCGTTTGCAAGCAATATCTACGGCTTTTTCTGCAGATCCGCATGCCGAGATAATTCCCTTCAGGAGTCTCCGCTCTATAGCGCTGGAATTAGCATGGACACCCCGACGATTTTCTGCAATAAAGCTAAATTTGAAGCCATACGTCCCGGCCTGGTCTAAACCCTCTATCACCCACAAATCTATCATCATAGACCTGATATCCTTGACTTTTAGGATACCAGATATGTCGGAGTAGTCACTGTGATAGAGCAGACATCGTGAAATTTGCGAGAAGACTTGATATCTCGCAAAGGAAAAAGTCCCCTCGTTGCCCGGGTCTTTTGATCCCATAGCATCTGCGAGATGGTTGTGATACATATAGTGTATCCAATATACCATGGTTAACCAAGCTTCGGGGAAGACTGTGAATCCGGACTCAGGTAGCGGGCCGCGACTGGCAGTCCTGGTCACTAAATCTAGTAGCAGGAAAATGGACTCGGGCATATTCTTGTACGGATGTGTGGCATCCTGAACACACTTCAGACGCGGTATGTCATCTCGATTGAAAGGTGTGAGCGGGGCGACGAATCTCAGCCACCCTCGGAGGAGATAATCAAGGTAGAGACTGTGAGAGTCTGGCGAATCGATGTTGATCAGCTTGTTGGCTGGCCAATCGCCGATACAGTACTTGCGCATCTCACTAGGCGAGATGAGCTGTATGGTTCACGAAACAATGAGTATACACGTATCCTTCAGTAGTGCCACGAGATTGACTCGCCTCAAACTGTTTGCCTTTCGATGGCATTGATAAGTTCTGGCGGTCTCAGAGGCTGAATGGATGAGCTGAGGAGATGGGAACCCAATGTGAAGGAAAACAGTCGGCCGCCAGGTCACTTGCCAAAGGGACAAGGAGATTCGTTAAGATGTTGGACTTTTCTTCCGTTTCAAAGTGCGCGCCAGTTCACTAAAAGTCAAGATGTGATATCCCAGGTATAATCCCTCGTCCTATGGCTGCAATCAGAGCCACCGATCACAGTCAGAATGCGGCTCAAAGCGGCAGTGCTGGCAGTAATGAGTCAACAAGTGGTGCACACGACTCATACCACCCCAACGCCTACCCTACACCCTATAAACCTGCCCTAAACGCACACACATATATACCTCGTCCCATTTTCTTGAATCCCCATTCTTGTGCTCGGGCACGTACTGGCATCAGTGAGGTTAATACCGAGATCCAGTCTTTTGCTGATTGCAAATTACACATCCGAACTCGTCTGATATGCTTCGGCTTTCAGCAATTTTTGGAACCCCTTCCTCCTCGCTCTGGATATTCTCGCTTCGCTTTGGGATTTGGATACCTGGCAACAGCCTTTCCTGGGATGCTCAACTTGAGCTGAGGATGAGCTGTTGGATTCCTGTGAAGCCGCCTGTGGCTGAGGACACCTTTTGTGTAGTTGTAGTTTGCCAGCAATACATCCATTGTCATAAAACATCTTAGCATGACTTTGAGACATCGACAATTGAGCAATTCAGAGACTTGAGACTACTTCAGAAGAAGAAACAGCTGTGGAAATACTGAGAGATACATTCGGATAGTTGGCTGGGGAGGCAGATGATCCATTTTCTCCGTCCAAATTAACCTGCAATGTCAGATTACTACTTCATGATCAGCAATCTTGCTTAGAATGACACCATAGGAGGCCCTCACTATTTGCAATCCACCTGAATCTCTTATTCTTACCTTTGAGCTAATATCATACATTGAGGAGCGGGTCCCAACCCGTCTCAATGCGTGTTTATTGTCTACACCGATCATCGAAACCTAGCACAACGCGCCTCAGACCTGAACCTCTCCATACCCTTTGAAAATGTCTTCAATCGGCCCCGCACTCCCCCCACACCTGCAGCCATCCACCCAGGCCGACGATGACTCCGACGACGAACCCGGTCCATCAGTTGCAGGGCCCTCAGCGCCCGCGCCGGTAGGCCCCATCGTCCCAGCGCACCTCCTCTCCGCGGCAGGCCCGTCTCAACCACCACCCACTCAGAATGACGACGATGAAGAAGACGACGACGACTACGGGCCTGCATTGCCGCCTGAGCTGCTCGCTGCGCGCGCTGGCCCCGCAGAGCCAGCGTCAGCGCCGAGCAAAAGGGTTGTTGGACCGTCGTTTCCTACACGACACGATCGATACGACGATGACTCAGACGATGATGTGGGCCCGATGCCGCTCCCTGCTGGCATCTCCTTCGAGGAGGCGGACGGAGTGAGGGAGTTCATGGAACGGGAGGAGAGGCGGAGGAAGCAGATCGAGGTACGTTTGCTGTTTCTTCGCTATGGTTTCGAAGGCGATTGCTTACCAGGTTTTGCATGTTTAGGAAGCAGCAAAACCTAAGAAACCACAACGAGACGAGTGGATGCTTGTGCCCCCGAGCTCGTCAGATCTGCTAGGCTGTACGTACCCTTTCTTGCCTCAGAAACACTTAGACTGATGCCCCCTCAGCCCTCGACCCAACGAAGCTCAAAGCCCGCCAGTTCGCGCGCTCCGCCGCGCCCGCGAAGAAGGTCGACAACTCGCTCTGGACGGAGACGCCCGCCGAGCGGCAGCAGCGCCTCGCGGACGAGGTCTCCGGGCGGAAGCGGCGCGCAGCCAACGCGCCCGCGGCCGAGGAGGAGGACGGCGACGCGATCAAGCGGCGCAAGCTGGACGCGGAGATCCGGCGGGGCGTGGAGGAGCACACGCGGAAGACGCGCGCGACGGCGCTGCTCGACATGCACGCGTCCGGGTCCAAAGACAAAGACGCGGAGCAGAAGGCCGAGGGCATCTGGGACCGCGACCGCGATATGTCTCTTGGTGGGCGCCTGATGGACGAGAAGACGCGGAGCAAAATCGTCCAGGACGCCAAGGGGCTCGGGGACCGGTTTGGCGCGGGCAAGGGCGGTGGGTACCTGTGATCAGACCAGCGACAGGAAGAAGAGATGAAGGAGGGGTGGGGAATGTTCGTACTTTCTGGCTATTTATGGCGTGTATGTTGAAACTAATAACATCGCATAATAGCTAGGAAGCTGAATGGATATGTGTTGTTAAATGCCGCACCAAGGACAGCTCGTCATCCATGCACACATAACCTGTTACCTGTGGGCTGCATCTTTTCCATTGCGAGAAGCTTGAGTACCCAACACGGACCTCGCTTAGCGCGAATGCGACGGCCTTTCCACACCATATCCTAGATTCCCTGCCCAGCTGCTCCATATACCAAATCAGGGATTCCAACTTCTTCACCAGCATAGTAAATGATCTCCCAGCTCAGATATCCAAAGTTCAGAGCGTCAATATCTACTCCTCAATCGCCAATCGTACATTCCTTCCAATGATCGACGAGAACTCTTCAACTCTCCTTACCAATTCCCACCCTCGCGCCGGGCGACGTGTTCGTCTGCAATGCCGCCATCCAGTCGATTAGAAGAAGCCGAAGACCGACTGCGCAAACTTTTCCGTCCCGTTCAGCATCAGGCGGGGCATGATATCCTACAAGAGGGGGCCAGCGTAGTGGCACGAGGAAACCATACAGGAGGGCGCGCCGCACTCGAGGAATATACTATCGCATCTGCGGCGCACGTCCTAAGGCCCCGGTGTCCGCCTTGATGTATGCCGCTGCCACACCTTCGAATAGCCTTGCCAATACCGCGACGGGAATCATGGTGCTACCACCCTCAGAGTAGACCGGCCGAGGGTATTACAATGATATGGTCATCCTGATTATGGGCGGCGCGTTCACTAGGACGATGAAGGACACCAATGCCTGCTCCGCCCGGTGCTCTGGCTCGCGAAACTCCCCAGCTTCGCCCTTCTAAACCACCGCATTCCTATACGGTACGCCCCACCCCACTTCCCTCGGTGGGATGGCGTCGATTTTGGAGCATGTGTGCTGATTAGGAGGCGAATGTATGCGCATTTCCGATGTTGCATCCAAGGCAACACGTCATCCAGGCAGGCCGCTCCTGCCTCCTATCGCTTACTCTGCTCTGCCCAAATCCGCCAGCCGTCACGCCTTACTGCTGAGTACGCCGTAAGCCGAATTTGTCGGTTGAATCAGCACATGAATCAGCACATGAACCCCGACGGACCCGGTATATGATGCACTAGGCACAAATTGCTGACTTTCGAGCCATCTACACGTCATTCAGATGGCCAATGAGCATTTCCAACTTCAATCTGCTGAACCGAAGATTGGACGACTACGGATGCCCACGGTCCACCCGGTTTCGTGACAATGCCCCAATCGAAAAGCTATTAATACGATAGCCATTTCGACGATTAAAGCATTCACAGCAGGAACTTCAGAATGCCCACTTCACAGAACACACATAAGGCTCTCGTTCTACCTTTCTCAAAGGGCGAATTCACCATCTCATCTGTGCCCATCCCTTCCCCTGCACCGGGCACCGTCGTCGTCCGCAACGCCGCCGTCGCGCTCAATCCAGTTGAATGGAAGATACAGAAGTTAGGCTACTTGGCAGAGCTCATCACCTTCCCCACTCCGATCGGACTTGACTTTGCCGGTGTGGTGGTCAGCATCGGCCAGGGCGTGACCAACCTTCAGGAGGGGGATCGTGTGGTGTCGCAGGGGAACTTCACTGCAGAGCGCGCCGCGTTCCAGGAGTACACCGTCGCATCTGCGGAGTACACTGCCAAAGTCCCGGCACCCATCTCGTTGGACGCGGCTGCGTCGCTGCCGATTGGGCTCACCACTGCCGCCACGGGACTCTACAATGCTGCCAACCTGGGAGCAGGACTGCGCGCGCCCTGGGAGACGGATGGGCGCGGATACTACAAAGACACGCCTATCCTAGTCATTGGTGGAGCATCAAGCGTAGGCAGCTATGGTGAGTCTCTCTCACACATCCATTTCCTATTATCGTGCTGGAGGCTGACACATATATTCTCTAGCAATCCAGCTCGCGAAGCTTTCTGGCTTCTCGCCGATCTACACCACCGCCTCCCTGAAACACGCATCCTACCTTACATCCCTCGGCGCCACCCATATCCTAGATCGCACCCAGCCTCTCAATCTTAAGGAGAAGTTCTCCGTTATCTACGATGCGATATCCGAGCACGATACTCAGCGCGCAGCCGCAGCATTCCTCGCCCCTGAGGGAACGCTCGTGCTCGTGCGGGATGCGCCGGCAGACTTCAATCTGACAGAGGGCAGAACGACGAAAAGAGTGTTCGGGAGCGCGTTTCACCCCGCCAACACCGCTGTCGGCAAGGGGTTGTACGCAAACCTGGAAAAATATTTGGATGATGGGAGTATCACACCAAATCGTGTCGAGGTGCTGCCCGGTGGGTTAGAGGGCATCGTAGGAGGGTTGAGGAGGCACGAGGAGGGGACCGTGAGTGGAGTGAAACTTGTCGTGCGCCCAGGAGAGACTACCTGAAGATTGATATGGACTGTTTATTGCCTATTTCGCCGCCGAAAGGGAAGTAATATATCATGGAACAATTTGGGAGGGGAAGATATACGTGTTCCAACTTCCTCAACGTTGCACAGCAAAGCGGCTCAAGCGGCATGCGGCATTAACTCTTCTGGCACGCCCTCTTTCAAATGATCTCCGAAGCCCTCCTGCCAACTCCCTCGTACTTCCTCACTTCAGCATGCCCGAAGCCTCTCCGATGATGCGCTGACACTCATCCAGTCCAAAGCAGCCATGATTGCTCAACTAGACCAGCAGTCAAACCCCGAATTAGCGGCGCCTACTGAACGTAAAAGAGTTCAACAGATATACTGCGTGGATATATTATACATATGCATACAAGCCGGCCATACAAGCCGGACTCGGACGTAGGACTATGTCGAAATCCGACCTTCAAGCCAGTCCAAAATTGGCCGCCGTGATCATTTTATTGGGCCAGTATGTCGATAGCCAGGTCCTAAAACAGCGGGGCCAAGATGTCAGCCTCCATATAAAGCGTAGTCGTATAGTGTACATACTTTGGATTTAGTTTTAGGGTAAAGAAGATGATTGGGCACGGTTTCGAGCTGGCGAAAGCTCATCATCAGGCGGAAACGCTACCGCTACCGTGCCACCCGCTCCTGTCCTATCAAAAGTGAGCATATGAGTGAGACACACGAGAACGACTACTCACATCCATGGGTAGTGCGCGCGCGTGCAGTGCCAAACGACGTCATGCAGTGGACAGAGCCCAAGAGTCAGGACGGGGTGCTTTCTGCAGCCGCCGTACTAACGTCCCAGCCCTGCTTGGTCTAGGAATTTTTGTCCTGAGTGGGCATAGCCGCTGTTTGCCTACCACTGCATGACGCCGCAACCGTCCTCTCGGGTCTTCCCTGACGGCTCAGCACGGGCCCCTTCAACAAGTGCTCGCATGAGATCGGTGAGAAAGAGTGGGCCACGAGCTGGCAATCAGAAGGGGCGTTCAGTCGGCCGGAGCCCATAGTTACCTGAGAGCGCGCCGATAAAAGAGAGATGAGAAAAAAGCAGATGATAGTGGAAGGAGGAGAGAGAGAAGCGAATGTAGGAATCTTGGCCAGAATGTAGGGATTATATATATTATCTTCTGTGTCAGCCCTGCCGACAAGGCTTCAGTGTGACGGTTAGCCTCCCAGACGGCAAAGCTGAAGTTCGGCTGTCAGCCTCCAGTCACGGGATGGGTTGTGATTGAAATCTGAACTGATCTTCCTACAGGCCCGAATGCAAGCCAAGGAGTTCCAATAGTACAAGCATATCATATCAGAATACATACACGTGCCGGATCTAAGCATACTGAAACAAAGCATCAGCAGGATTTCTCTAGAGTCGACAAAGTGATCCGAACGTACCCTCGTAAATGTGCCCATAGTCATAAACGTCTCCTTCCGCTCCTCCCCCTTCTTACTATACAGACTCTTCACAGCGTCACTCATCCCCGCCTTCCGTTTCGCCTCTTCTGACGCCAGACTCGAGACCACTGCTCGCGACGCTGCGCTGATGCTCGGATTGGTGTGTGGTTTGTCACCGTTCACTTTTTTCGCCGCAGGGGCTGCTGTTTCATCGACGGGCGCTGCCTTGCGCTTCTTTGACTTCTTCGCAGGCTCCGCGGCACGTCGGGCGAGCATGGCGGCGAACATATTCTCCTCTTCTTGCATAGACGGGTTGAGAATGAGAACGTCGGATGTTTTGTCGAATTTAGTCGCGCATTGTGGGCATACTTCCAACTGAGGTTGCTTCGTGCCCTCAGGCGCCTCTTCCTCGTCCTTTGGTGATGTGGATCCGGAGACAGTTTTGAGCCCGGCCTGGCTGAACACGCAGCCACAGGTGAGGAGGTAGACGAAAGGAACGACGCCGTTCATCTCCTTCATCGTAAGCGGGCATGCGAATTGTGGACGCTCGGAGGTAGAGGCTTCGACTGCTTTCTCGGACAGAGGTGCGGAGTTCGGCGTGAGTTTCAATGTCTTCAAATCCTGCATTACACGTGAGTGGGATTCCGAGTCAAAATATGCTTTGACAATGCGTACCTTCAATGATCGGATGTGACTGCATATCTTCTCGCCGTCCCCATATGCTGACTTATCAATTAGGTACTCCAGTATCGCATCCTTGTTGTATAGCTTCCCGAGGGCACACGCGACTATAGGCTCTCTTAGCGGTTGCTACACATATCAAATCTTGAATAAGTCTGCAGGACTGATTGAGCGAGAATGAGCGACGCACCTTGGAGAGGGCACAGAAGAACCACCTTGCGCGAGTTTGATTCGCTTTATCAGCTTGTTCAGCTTTGACCTTAGTCTTCACCAAGTCACGGCGGTCGGGGATGCTTCCTCCATCATTACCCATGGCTTGTAGTTGCGAGGTGAAAGATCAGTGGAGAGGAGTGGCCTTCGACAGTCGAGGAGGTCAAGGAGCAAGGCAAGCAGGCGTGGGAATTCAAGACGGATCGGGATGTGGTCAAATCTCTCCCAAGTCCGAGTCAGGCTGATCATTCTGGACCGACACTGGACAGTGGCAGGCTGTGACCTTTTCAGTAGCACTGCGGCAGACTCGAGGCAACAGGACTGGACTGGGCTGGGAGGCCGCGCAATGCTTCAGGAACTGTCTCATATGGACCGCATCACCCAGCTTCAGGATGAAATACAGCAGGTACGATTCCCGCCTATTTGAACGCGTTTGAATGCTGATGATGACTGTGGTGGTGTAAAGCTTCTGACGATTATGTCTAGCAGCATTGCCTATCTCACATCGCGCGCGAACTTTGTGCAAGTCAGTCCGGAGGTGCCCATAACGAAGCAAAGAAATCCAGACAAATTTGATCCCCCGGACGTGTTTGAAGGTGAATTTCTCGTTCAGCGTGTTTAGACTGATTTATTTATGTTTTAAATAGCAAACAAGAAGGAGTTGGTTACGGATCTGGTTGTAAAGGCAAAACAGGTCGAGTATCTTATTCAAAGCCTGCCAGAGCCGGAGGCTGAGGAAGTGCAGGTGTGTCTTTTCATTTAAATTGCGACACATGTGCATTTCTGACTTCACTACAGGCGAAACGGCTGCAAGCGCTTGAAACTGAAATGACTGAAGCGAATGCTGAATATATCCAAGCAGTGAACCGAGCCAGTAAGTACTGTCGCATAGTCTCAAGGTCATTCTTCTAATAATCTATCAGAGGACCTTCATCGTCAGGTTTCCGATGTTCTGCGCACCATGCTGAGTGAAACGGACGCTGCCATTTAATAGCCACCATGGGTCAGCAGTTATGCCCTTTTATGGTCTCGAGCGCTTTACAGGCGTCTTCTGCTGCGACCACGATGCCACTCCGTGGTCTGCCCACCTTATCCTACCTTATCATGGAACCGTTGCGTCGATTTCCGAGCACATCTGCTGCCGCGAAGCCCTGGCTACTACGGGCTCCTAACGCCGTGGCCAGCAAACAAGATCCCAGGCTGTTCGCCATAGGGAGGGCTGATGGGTACAGAAGTAACGGCGCAAACCTGATCATCGTTCACCGATAACTGGCGTACGGCATGTAGATTATCATTCACCGACGTACGTAGCAGTTAAATATATATATATATAGATCTAGGCCAAGATCTGCGCCACGCGTTTGTTTGCAGCTGTGTGATTTCAAAGCCTATTACCGTATTTGGACACGGCACGCGAGAGAATCACCTGCGGATTTACTAGCCTTCTTCCTTCACTTATACATCTCTTCATCTTAACGTGCACTCTCTATCCGCGCCAGGATACTTACGACGAGTTACGAACAGACGACCGCATGCTTGTCTCTGCCAAATTGCTGGTCAAGGGCCAGCAATCGTTTCACGCAGCACCCCATGTCATCGCTAGTTCAGCAGCTTCGTCCTATTCAGGCAGAATGGCACGGGCTTTGCTACACCCCCGGACAACATTAGTCCGCTCTATGAGCTGGGTGCGAAATGAGACTTTGAAGCGCTCGTTCTCTACGAATCATGATCACAGCCGAATGGACCAGCACGGCGCACCCAGCGGTGCCAAGGATCAGCCACTATACCGTACGCGCTCTTCGCCGTGTCACCCCTTCGCTGCTGACCTTTCACGCAGGAAAATTATTACAGGCCTGGTCGCAGACACCGACCAAGTGGTATCCTCTTCCGCTGGCAGTAGGTGCACTATTGCTCGTCGCGATTCAGTATCGTCACAAGTTCCAGCGAGGACAGAAGGAAGTGCACGTTAATGATGAAGGTGCAGAAATTATTAAGTTGAAAGGGCCTTGGCAAGTGCGTATCTCTTACTGTTCTCTCAAGGTCGCCCCAGCTCATCATTTAGCGCAGGTCCACGTCTTAGGCGCTCTACCATTGCGCAATTTGTCACGCCTATGGGGTTATATGAACTCGCTCGAACTGCCCATCTGGTTCCGACCCTATGGCTTCCGCTTCTACTCGTTGGTATTTGGGTGCAATCTGGACGAGATTGAACCCGCCGACTTGAAGTCGTACCCCAGTCTGGGCGCCTTCTTCTATCGGAAATTAAAAGACGGTGCACGGCCTGTCGCAAATACTGCTCTTGTAAGTCTTTTACCTCCCACACCAGCTTCACAAACTCAAAAGTGATGACAGGTGAGCCCCGCAGACGGCAAAGTTCTGCACTTCGGGACAATCGAGAATCTGCGTGTCGAGCAAGTCAAAGGCATCACTTATTCCCTCGATGCGCTCCTCGGCGTGGACCGCGACCATGACAGCTCCCCTGGCACACCGTCCTCCACGCGTACGCTCATCCAGCTCCCGCACAACCCGGACCACTCCCACGTTGCTGACCAGGAGTTTGCAAACGTTAACGGCATCGAGTACAGTCTTGGCCAGCTCATTGGTGTCTCGCAGCCCTCAACGCCCGGCAACATGACTCCTGTATCTGAGCACCCGTCGCCACCACCGCTGCAGAGGGTCGCGAGTTCAGACGCGGACCACCCTGCGCCGAAGAAGCACGGGGAGCAGATCGATGCCTCTGTCGAGCATGAGGGTAACGCGGCCGAGACTCTTGCCCACGATGCAAGTGTCGCTCTGCAGATGGGCGTTCGTCCGGTTATGGAGAGACGGCGGAGCACATCAGGAGCAGATGTCAAGGAAGGAAACGCATTATTCTTCGCTGTCATCTATTTAGCTCCTGGTGACTATCACCGGTTCCATAGTCCGACGGCCTGGGTAGTCGAGAAGCGCCGGCACTTCATGGGTCAGTTTCTTTCGTCTTCCCCGTCTCGGTAGTGTGCTGATATTCATTATGTTCAGGCGAGCTGTTCTCCGTGTCCCCATACATTGCTAAGCGGTTAGAGAACCTCTTCGTCCTCAACGAGCGTGTGGCCTTGCTCGGTCGATGGAAACACGGGTTCTTCTCTATGGTCCCGGTCGGTGCTACCAATGTCGGCAGCATCACGATCAACTTCGACACTGTAAGCCGTTGTCCCGCTTTGAACGCTTGCATTGACTAATCGAATCATACTTTACAGGACCTGCGCACAAATGTCCGTGGTCGCAAGCCACCTCCTGGCACGTACACCGAAGGCATCTACACTTCCGCATCGACCGTACTCAACGGGCAGCCTCTACACCCCGCAGAGGAGATGGGCGGCTTCCGGCTCGGGAGCACGATCGTGCTCGTCTTCGAGGCACCGAAGAACTTTGAGTTCAAGGTACAGGCTGGACAGCATGTAAAAGTCGGCGAGGCCTTCGGAGACATCGCCGAGAAGGAGAAGACGGAGTAGGGTATTTCATTGCATCTGATGATCATATCGAATTGCATGGGGTGGGGACGGGTTAGAGCATTCAACACGCAACTTAAACATGGACATTCAACATGAACATAATTTGATACGTACTTAATATTTACTGCTTCATCAATGACAATTTACTTGACTTTTGTGCGATTGCAAAGCCTTTTCACCCTGGGCGATGCGCTTGATCGAGTTGAAGTTGATGTCCGTGTGGCCTCCGCGGCACGTGCGGTGATCAGACCCTGTAAGCTGATTGCTGCACACACCATCTTGCTGACATACCATCATGCATTCAGATGATTCGGAGGCTCGGTACATTGTTTTTGGCTATGGCTCACTGATTCACAATGTAAGTTGCCTCGATGTCACGTATCAGCCTGAGGCCGCTTCTATTGATTTGAACGGTCGTCTTCAGCCTGGCGATGAGCTGCATTACATTACCAAAAGTACGTGCCAGTCTTTTACCATCTTCAAAGCCACTTATAGTCTTTGCAGCGCCTGGATATCTCAAGGGTTATGTGCGAAGATTTGCACAGCGAAATACGGACCATCGCGGCACGCCCGAGGCAAGCTGAGCGCGCAACTGAAGTATTCGAGGCCGACATTAATTTGTACAAAGTCTCCTGGGAGAACGGTGACCCTGATACGGAAGCAAGATTGGGATGACCTCTCCGGGCCTCGTATATATGATGGGCAGACCGAACCTAAAGATGCTACCCCTGTGGTGTGGGGTGAGTAGTTCGGCTTGTATCTCCTGCCATAAGACCATGCCTCGAATCTGATCTAGGACTGGCATATACGATTGACCCAAAGTACGCTGTGGAAGTGAAAGCGTATCTTGGTAATTTTTAGGTTTCTTCCGCGTTTGGAAAATACAGGGGGATCTAAACATTTGTGGTGATAGATTATAGAGAAAAGGTTCCTTTGATTTCATTACCGGCTCAAAAGTATTCTAACGATTTATGCTAGAACGGTTATACTCCAGAGACAGTGGATGTGTACGGTGTAGTAGACGGAACGGAAAAGATCATTATACCACAAGTATGGAGGTCTGTGCCCGGCATTAAGATGCATATTGTTGATGCGCTTTCTGTGACTCGTAATCTCTAGGCAACTGTGAGTTCGAATTGTGATCTGCATATTATAGACCATCTAATACATCGGTTCAAAGGCGTATATAGGCAAAACCCATCAAGCACATGAGATAGCCGCGAATAAGGATCTCGACTCGGATGGATTCAATAAGTTCTTCAGTCAGTTCCGCAGACCCTTCCAAAAAAAACATACTGAAAAACAACTTAGTCGGCCCTGAACCACTCGATGTTTGTGCAGAGATTATATCCCATGCAACCGGGGCATCGGGAAAGAACAGGGTATCTACAGGGCTTCACCAGCATCCATCGATGTCTTGAATTTTGATACCCCTTCTTTCCAGGATTACTTATACCACCTCGCAGAGTCGGTTCGCGACCTCGCGCCGGAGTCGCGGGATTGGTACCTGGATCAGCTTGAGGTGCGTCTAAACACTCCATCCCCGTAGTTCAATGATTTACAAGATTACTGCAGGCCACGGTGCGCAAAATACTGTGCACGAGACCTTAAATTCGTCACATGTCTCAAATTTTGAGACATCACCTGCAATTTCTAGCACTTTCTCCCTCAGAAATTCGTGAACTTGAGGTCGTATGCAAGTCGTAGGAATAAAGTAAATGCAGATAATCGCGTCAGGTTACCTGCGTTGTGGGTGGATGACCCATAGAGGGAATATTATGATATAAAACGGATTATGGTCAAAGTATGTCGAGATGCAGCTAGTCGCGGACATTCCACAGCCGGGACCATGTTGACGGCTCAGGCCAATAGCGGGGCAAAGTCAAACTTGCCGCAGCCACCGCGGCCCAAACCGCGAGCACGTGCTCGCACCAAAGGATGTCGCGAAATGAGCGTGCCCGAGCGTGATATGATCAGATCCTCGACGTAAATTATTCGAACCTTTCTTGCTATCCACCATCATGCCTTCAGACGAGACTCGGTACATCGTGTTTGGCTATGGTTCCCTGATCCACAACGTAAGTCATTTAGATGACAGGGCAGGCATTGACAAGTTGAACTAGCAAATACAGCCAGGTGATGAGCTTCACTACATCACAAAAAGTACGCGAGGGTTCTCTGGCCACCCCGATTCTACCTTGTTGATTTGATTCATAACATAGCACCTGGGTATTTGAAGGGCTATGTGCGCAGATTTGCACAGCGATCCGAAGACCATCGTGGTACCCCCGAGGTAAAGCCTTTCGCAGAATAATTTGCAGACGATTAAAATATAAATACAGTCTCCCGGCCGAGTTGTGACCCTGATACGCAAAAAGGACTGGGATGATCTCTCCGGGCCCCAGATATCCGACGGTCAGGCGCACGCCGAAGATGTTGAGCCTATTGTATGGGGTATGGGACTTCTCAGGCTGGCGCCCGCAAAACCCCTGCCTGAACAATGTTCTAGGGGTGGCCTACACCGTTGACCCAAAGCACGCGGTGAAAGTGAAGGCTTACCTCGGTAATTGATAAATCACAGTCAAGCGGATGATGCCTGATCTGAGCATTGGTGGCAACAGATTATAGAGAAAAGGCACACTCTGCTTGTCGTTCTATATCATAGCAATACTAATGATATTCTCCAGGGCGGCTACACAGCTGAGACTGTAGATATTTACGGTATAGTTAACGGCAAAGAAGAAGTCATCATACCCAAGGTACGGCGGTCGTGCTTTCACCTCAACCCCGCACTGATAAATATTTTAGGCCACAGTAAGTACTCTGCGTCATATCCGCCGATGATCTCGCTCATTTTGACCAGGCATACATCGGTAAAACCCACCACGCCCGCGAAATAGCCGAGAACAAGAATCTCGGCACGGAGGGATTTAACAAGTTTTTCAGTCAGTCCGCGCGCCACCCCGCCCGAAGCATACTAAACACGCGAACAAGTGGGCCCCGAGCCGCTGGACGTGCGCGCAGGCATCATAGCACGCTCCGTTGGGCCATCCGGTAAGAACAAGGTACGCGCGCACCATCGTGCATGGGCTGTCCTCTCACTGGCCCCAGGACTATCTGTACCGCCTTGCAGAGGAGATCCGCACGCTCGCGCCGGAGGCGCGGGACTGGTACCTGGACGAGCTCGAGGTGCGTGCTGTGCTGCGTCGATGGGCCGCGTTCGCTCACGAGACTGGCAGGCGGAGGTGCGCAAGCGCGACCCAGAGTCGCTTGGCGCGTTGCATTAACACGGCAGAGATGGGCGTGAGGGCAGGTTTCACGCAAGTTGCAGTAGAAAGAGCTATAATTTAGATGGTAGTCGATAGCGTGCGAACAAAGATGCGGAGTACAGCGTATGCAAACAAGCCCCAACGACCGCCCCCCCGGCGGTCGCTGCCTAGACGCCCTCGGACGTCGCACTATAATAACCAAAAAGAATACTTTTGCATCAGCTCCGCACTCATTCCAAGACCACGCTCGGGACCGACCCGTAGTTGACCAGCTTCGCGTCCTCTCCGTTCCCCCCACCGCCGTTCTGCGCCTTGGTGGCGGGCGACATCGGCAACGGCACCGCGGGGAGCAGCGGCGTGCGCTCGCGCGACCCGCCGCCCACCCGGGTTGCGATACGTCCGCGCTCGACGATCCTGTATACACACGAGTCAGCGGTTAGCGCGTAGAAGCAAGGAGGAAGGGGAGGACGCACCCTCGCATGACCGCCGCGGTCGTCATGCGCTTGGCGCGCTTCTTGCTCGTGTTGTCCTCGTAGCGGTCCGTTTCGTCGACGATCTCCTCCGAAATAATCTCCTCAATGATATCCTCGAGCGTGACCACGCCGAGCGCGCCACCCGCGACACCCGGCGTGCGGCTGATTAGCAGTAAGTGTGCGCGGCCCGTCTGGCTGCGAACGCAAATGGGGGTTAGATTTGGGGAAGAAAGGAAAGAAAGGAAGGGGGCACACAAATAGTCGAGCGCCTGGAAGCAGTTGATGCTGGGGTTGGCCTCGGGGAGGATGGACAGCGGGAATGCGCTCACGGGGAGCGCCTTGCTCGGGTCGTACACCAGCAGCTACACCCCATCAATACCCAGAAGCCATAAGCAGCGGCATGCAGGGACACACCTTTTTGACGAGCAGCAGGCCGACATACGCGAACGGACGCCCCGGCTCGTGGATCGGGAACCGCGAGTACCCGCTGCTCAGGATATACTCGATCGTCGCATGATCGAGCACCGTGTCGAGGCTGAGCGTCACCGCGTCGCCGATAGGCGTCATGATCTCCGTGACCGTCTTCGTGTTCAGCTCGAGCACGCCGTTCAGGATGCTGATCTCGTCATCGCGCAGCGGCTCCTCGCCCGTGCGGTGGAACTGCAGGAAGCTCTTGAGCTCCGCCTTCTTGTACGTGTGCCCGCCGTCGATGCCGAGGATGCCGTCGAGCAGCTTCGCGATGGGCCACGCGACGGGTGCGAGGATGTACATGAGCGCGAGCACGAGTGGCGCGCAGGCCGCGCCGATGGACAAGCCGTAGCGTACCGAAACGGCCTGCGGGATAATTCTGGCAGAATAGTTAGTTATTTTTAGCACGTAGCACAGGTTGATGCACTCACTCGCTGGATTCAAGGAAACGGAGAAAATCAGGTTAAGCGCGGCTGGGATGGGAGGAGGGGAAACAGACCCGAATATAACTAGAGCGGGAGAAGTCAGGGACACATGGTCGAGCGAATGGAAGGAAAGGCGTACCGATAGCAGCAGTGGATATAACTACTGCGGCGACACCGCCTCCGATCTGTGGAGAGTTAAGATTTGGGTGCGTTTATAGTCAGAAGGAACGCACTGCGCTGTCCAGAAAGATGGGCAAACTCTCGTTGATAATCTGCGATACTTTAGCGCGGCTTGCTGCCAAGAGGGAATGATACGCACGACATTGCCAAGGAGCAGGACCTACAAGCATGCAGTTAGCACAGCGGCGCAGCATCACGAAGCAGGAGCAGAACACGCACAACCAAGACCCAATGCCGCCCCTTCTGCATTAGTTTCAGGACTGTCCGCCCCGTTAGTATGCGCCAGCACGCCAAGGGAAACGACGCACCTTTTTGTGCATTCTTCTTCTCCGTCTGATTCTCAGACGACGTGGAGAGCACACGGAGGTGCAGCTCGTCCAGCCCCATCAGCCCAAGCGTCAATCTGTCCCAGCCCCTTCGTTAGCCAGCCTAATAGGCCAGAGATCCTGGGGAAGCGTACCCTGCAAAGACGCCGCCGCCCAGGACGAGCAGCGCGCTGATAATAATCTTCTCATAGAACTCGGCAGAGGTTATGGGCTCGTGGTGATGTCCTGTCTGAGTGTACTCGTTGTACGCGACTCTGAGGACCGGGCCTATAACCGGGACTATCATTATGAGAGGAGGAGCAAGGTGTTAGAGCGCCAGTGAGTCTGAGTCCGTCATCGAACACTTTTCCAATTCAATTGATCACGACCTTTTAGCAGAGCACGTGATGGGCGCGCCATTGGCGCTCTGAAAATTAAACGGCAACGCGTGCATGAATGATCATTGAATGAGCATACAGGGGAGGACACAATGATATAACCAAGAGGTATCTTATTATATGCTGTGTCGCAGAAAGCGTGATGAAGAAATGTAAACAATCAATTGCGCAAGCCCGTCTGCAGCGCTCCTAATAAACAGCACATCCCGGGCTCGAAAATGCATTAGGAAAATCTGGATTTCGAGACCAAATCGGCCCGAAAGGATGGATGCAGAGAAACTATACATTTCGCCTGTCCCTGGACAACGACGTGCTTCACTTAGAGAGGCGTCAATCGCTGCATGCCTGCACTCAATGCACGCCATAGTCTCGGAGGTGGTACAGCAGCACCCGCCCCCGAGTGTTCCCTACGCCCACGTACTCCCCGCCCCGCGAAAAGTCCACAGAGGACACGTGCCCGAGCGGCGTGTTCGAAGTCGGCCAGTTCGCGTACGCTGTCATTGACTGCGTGTGTATCTGTGCGCGGCGTGTCAGCGCCTTGGCCCGCGGTGGCAAGGAAAGACTTACGAGGCGCATCTGGTCCTTCTTCGCCGAGGAGGCGATGGCGAGCAGCTGCGAATCCGCGTTGAACCGGAGGGTCGAGATAGGCGTCGTGAGGTTGCCGAGGACCTTCAGCTTCTTCGGCACGCCTTTCGCCGTGCCGGCCTCACCGGTGCTCGAGTACAGGTTCACAAACCCGCTCGTCGCCCTGCCCATCCGTCAGCAGGTGAAGCCGAATGCAGCTGTGTGACATACCCGATAGCCAGCATCCCCCCGTCCGCGCTCCCCTCCAGCACCGTCCCGCCCCACGCGTCCTCGTCCTTCCACCGGCCCACGCACCGCCGCGTGCCCACGTCCCACGTGTACACCTCTCCATCCCCGCCCAGGCCCATCAGCGCGCTGTCCCGCCACCACAGCGCGCGCACGCCCGCGTGCATCTTCACCTGCGCGACCGGCTGCGCGCCGTGCGCCCAGTCGAGCAGGTGCACGACCCCGCGCCGCGCCGCGACCGCGAGCACCGCGCCCGTCGGGTCGAACGCGCAGAGCTCCATCCCCGCGCCCGCGCCGTCGGCGAAGAAGGAGGAAAGCGGCGAGGAGCGCGTGGAGGTGCCGGACTGAAGGTCGAGCGTGTAGAAGAACGGCCGCGGGCCGGTAAGCAGGACGGAGGTGCCCGACGGGTGAAAGTGCGCGTGCGAGAGGGGGAGGGAGGGAATGTGGATCGTGCTTAAAAGCGGATTTGTGTGTCCATCAACCTGCAGCGCCATCCGCAATGTCAGTTTCGTGTCTCTCTAGCGCAGCAGGGGATACATACAGTGAACAGGCGCACGCGCCGGTCTGCGCTCGCAGCCATGAGCAGCGGTACGTTCGGCGACGGGTGGAAGCGCACAGTCTTGACCGCGCCCTCCGCAGGCGCGGCGTGGTTCGCGTCGCGTAGCCGCTCAATCGCAAGTGTCTCCTTCGCCAGCCGCCCCCGCGGCGCCCCGCCAAGGATTCCCGCCGTCGACGCAAATATGTCCTCTCCCTCGTCGTCCGAGGGCGTCGCCGACGACGTGGGCGCTGCTCTCCGCTTTTTGCTTTTGCCTGCCCACGCTGGCGCGGGGTGGATCTTCTCGTACTGCCGGCGTAGGCGCCGCTCGTACTCCCGCCCGCCGAGTGCATCATCGTCCGGCGCGTCTCTGAGTTTTCGCAGACGTTTGTCTGCAGCGAGGGATACCTGTAACGTGGCATCGTCCGGGTCGACCCACGCGGGGGCCTTGGAGGAGGAGGCGAGGACGGGGATGTCATTGTCGCCGGGTTTTTCGCTTTCTTCTGGTTCGTCGGGGCTGGACTCGTCATCTGAATCGCTGATCGCGGGTACATAACTTGTAGACGGCTCGCCGGAGTCGACATAGAATAGCTACGCCATCTCATCTTCAGCGCGAGTTCGATCGGGGGTCAGACGAGACGTACATCAGTATCGAGCAGACCATCCAGCTCCTTCCCCGCCGTCTCACCCTCGTCATCCTGTCCCGCTTCATCTCCGCCCTCATCTTCCTCGTCTCCCGATGGCACGAACGGCACGCCGAAAAGCAGGCTCTCCAGCCGGCGCTCCTCGTCGTCCTTCGCGCCGTCCGTCAGCGCCGTTTTGGAGCCCAGGGGTTGCGTAGACGTAGATGCGGCAGCATCTGTACGTTGTCTCTTGCGCGCGTGTTTAGCCATGTCCGATTAAATGGGTGTGCTGAATGGACGCAGGGAGCAAAGTTTTTGGAGGCTGATCGCCGGGCCGGATTTAGATGGCCCCTGTGCTGAGGCACGTGCACAGTTCGAAACCCGCAGAAACGCAAACGGTGTCAAATACCAGTATGGCGTTGGAGAGTGGGATGAATGCCATGAGTCAATTATCTGTATTTATAGATCAAGAAATTGAGGTGAATGGAAAGGCACGGTTGTTTGTGGGGGGTCTTGTCGCCGGGCCTATCGAAAGGTTTCGCCAGCCTTTGAAATGAAACCATGCACAGCCTTCGTCTCTGCCTCAGCTTCAAAGACATACTTCCCCTAATGCTTTATACGCGTGTGAAAATTATATACCTGAGATTTTGTCATTGGCATCAACTCGTTTGCATGTAACTTAGAATTGTGACATATCCAGAGACATTGGCCCGGTTCTATCCGCTTCCCCATTATGCTTCCCGTGGCGCGTGTCTTTTTCCAACAAAATCGATGGAGCCAACGAATGTGAGGCGCGCCGTCAAATAAGCCATGAACAGCAGCAGACGGCAGCCGTCATTGTCTGAGAGGTAAATCTCGGATTCTACCCCGTGAATGAATTGACAAGGCTCAAGGCGCCATCTGATAGCAATGGAGCCAACGGATTCCTGCCGCGCCATCAAAGAAACCATGTACCGAAGCAGTCATGACCTGAGCAGTGCGCTTAGCACCCCGAGGGATTGCCACCACGATGGGAATTACTCCCGGAGCAACATCGAACAGTTGGCACCACTTATTGTGCAGCACATCATCAGAGATAAAAGGGAAGAGGATAAGCCTGCTCTTTGCGTCGAGGAGATCGATGTTGTAGTTACTGATGGCGCATTGAGCAAACGCTAGGAAGAAAAATGGCAACGACGCTCCTATATCGCGATTCCGTATGACGGTCGGTTCCCTGAGCAATTTGGTGATGTATGTGGCATGTTTCATTTTGATATCATCGACGACAACACAAGAAAGAAAATGCAAGCTTGGATATGATAAATCAACGCAATCTCCTCTTCCCTGTCAGTTACTGCAGCGGAGTTTCATGGGTATAGAGGCTCACTGTTGATTTCGTCTTTCATCGCATTGCATAGCGCCTTGTGATTGGACCATTGCGCTTTCTGGCACCTTTGACTGCAATACAGCGAGATTTTGCAAGATGAGCATCTGCGGAGCATTCCGGTGGTAGGATTTTCGCACTGAAGGATGCTACCAATTAGTGTCAGCCGAGGCAGTTCAGTGGAAGTGCTCACATTTGTATTACCACATAGAATGACAGGATGCAAGCCTTCGTTCTTATAGTCTCTGTAAGTAGTCACTCTCTCGTTGATCCGGCACCACAATTGCCCGACGAAATCCTTTATCAACGCGTCTTCGTCCGACAGGGATTTTGGAGACTGCGCATAGGCCACCTCGATGGATCTCTTCATCAGGAAGACGAGTTTACGGTGGACAGTTGCAGGAGAAAGTATGTCGTCGCGCAGCCAGGAAAATAGCAAGCTGATGCGTTTGTAGTCCTGGGCTGCCGGATGCACTAGACGGCCACAGGCAATCAATAGGGGAATAAAATTGTGCTGTAGGAGATCAACAATTCTTTCGTATGCCCACGGAGATGGATGCAATAGTTTATAGACAGCAGTGAGGCTGGCGTCGATCATATAATTGCGAGCTAGTTTATTAAGTGCCGTTGATGCAGCCAGGTGGGTCAGAGTATGCATTAACATAGTCGTGACTCGAGCTGATGCATGCATCGCGAAGCCAATCGGACAGGTACGTTTGTCCAACCGATTGGAGAAGAACAGCAGATCCACCATAAGTGTATCATAAACCGGGATTCCCTGCCGGATATTGCACTCGACGCGTAGGCAAGCTACATTCACAGCCTCCTGTGCATTACCGCACGCCAAGATGACCTCCGTGATGAACCGGCGCTCTACGGCCAACTCGGTTTCGCCGAAACTGCCAGATATAAAGCGACTGAAGCCGTTTGCTGCCTTTGCATCTTTGGCCTCGCTGATCCACAACTCTGCCATCATAGATATTATTTTGGGATTATTTTCTATAATGTCCGATATTGCTGGTCGGTCGGCGTAATTGATGAAGCACTGGAACATCTTTGCGAAGACGTGGTATCGGTTGGTAAAGAAATCCTTTTGCGCGGCCGTGATTGTACGATATAGAACTCGAATTGCGGCTTGATGGGCATAGTAAGTGTGTTGGATCCAGATCCACATGGTCGGCCATCCTCTGGCGAATGATGCTACACATTTTTCAGGCATTTGACTACCGCCAGTAGTAGTACCAAACTGAGAAATGACGTAGCCAACTCTATGCAGCAGTGTGAATATGGACTCGGGGATGTGCAGGGTCGGCTCGGCAGTATCCAGAACACACTTGAGACGTGGGACATCTTCTAATTTGGCGGGTGTGAGAGGAGCCACAAATTTCATCCATCCTCGGAGGAGATGTTGAAAGAAAAGATCAGGAGGATCTGCGTTGATCATCGCGATGTAGCCATCCAGTTCACGGGGAGATATGAGCTGGGCGATGGATATGGTGAATTTCTACGAAGTCACAGGCTCGAAGTCAAGGCTCAATCACAATCACTCACCTTAGCATTGATGTTTACGCCGTTTGGAGGATTCATTGCAGAGGTACGAGTCTATGCGGCGAGAGAGTTGGGGGTCGGGCTACTACTAAGTCAATACTAACTAGGGAATAGAAAGGCTTGAAGGTCACGGCGCGGCGCGCCGGAAGGGCTCGGAAGCCTTGTTCATGTTTGATTGCGCCTGCCCTCAACGATCCATGTCACCAGCAACTCTCAACGGCTATTATGTGCCCATCGATACTTAGCAGGTGGAAGAACAACTGCGGAGCCGGGATGGGCAGAGTGGGCGTATGTTACTAATTGCAGTGTTGCTACATGGTACTACCTGGATAATGTCAAAAGAGTGCAGGCGTGATTGGGGTCGATATCATGGAAATCTGCCCCGCATCTGAAACCAATCCGACCCCCCCTCCTCGCATTTCTTCCTTCCATCTCCAGGCCAGGGCATTTCAGGGAGTGGAAGCGGTATGTGGTTGACCTGCGCGCTGTCGTTTGTCCGATGTGTCCGCTTTGACCAACCGAGATAGCGATTTTTGCTTTATAACCAAGCGGAGGATTATCAGATGTTGATTCATATGATATGATAATGCGGAATATACGTACAAACGTATATGTACTTAGCACTACAAAGTAACATGCACTATCTCCCTACGCAGACTGTCCATCGCCAACCGAACCTTGACTTACTTCATGCAGTAACTGCTCCTTGTACGCAGCATTTCTGATCTTCTGCGCTTCTAGTTCCTCCTTGTCGATATTGACGCTCCAGTGCAGTTTCCCGATAGCACTAAAGAGCTCGCGCGCAGGGACACCCTCGATCGGCCACCGATATGCACCCGTGATGTTAGACGTCAGTGCCGACGTGGAGATAATCCCAGTTCGATGCGGCCGTAGGGCGTATACGAGGCTGTAGCGATATTTCGCATCGTCGGCAGATGAAGAGTTGTCGGCGGGTGGGACGAAAACGCGATGAACCCCAGATTTGTAGATGCTGTTTGTGAGGCGGTATAACGTCTGACCCGTCAAGAGCGTGAACGTTGGCCCGCCGCTGGGAGCTGCACCTTCCTCGATGGCGATCCATTGCTTAGATTGTTCATCCCACACGTCGAGGCCGGGCGAGTCACCGATTACAAGTGAGAGCAGCCCAAGATCGCGGTGGTGAGTAGCGACGAGACGCGCTTCAGATGTCCTTTCGTAACGAAACATCCGCAACAGTGATTCGTGGATGGTATCCACCGGTAGCACGCATTCTCCGGCGACAAGATGGTCAAATGCCCCAGGTGGCAGCCCCAGGCTCGCTGCAATGGCGTGCATCACCTCCTGCATATACTTCCCGCACTCTGCCCAAGCAATGCGCACGTCATCGGCGACTTCCGGCGGGCACAGAGTGCCTATACGGCGCGCGGTGAACATCTCCTTCTCCCCTTCCACGCGCGACCACCCCTCTTCCGAGCTCTGAGACACGTTCGCGTGTATTCTGGACGGGTGAAATTGCTCCTTATGCGCGAGCGGCTGGGCGAAGAAATTCCGAGATGTGCTGAATAGGGTGGATGCTGCCACGAGAAGAGGGTGTTCCTGTGGCAGTTGCACGCGAGCGTAGCCCTGGCTGTATAGAGTGTAGACCTGATCGGCAGATAGATGTGGGAAATTGACAATCTGTGGGTGCCCAGGCGGTGGACCCGATGGAGGAGGATACGATGCTGATCGCTCTGCAGACTTCTGATTAGGTGGTGGACCCGCAGGTGGTGGATGCGACACTTTAGGTAACATATGAGAAGATTCGTGTGGTGGAGCCTGAGTCGCTACTAGTGCCATCGTGATACCTGCCTCAAGAAAAGATGAGCCTCTGAGAGAAACTCGGGAGATCAAGACCAGAGGTGACCGGGGCTTCAAAGTTGGGGTGAAGCGGTCGCCGTAACTGGCCGCAGCGTGGGCAAAAAGCCTCGGCTTCTTTGAACCCTACTGCTGCGGCAACACTGCAACAGCGCGCTCGACGCACCCACCTATGCTTTCCGAGAACTAGCGAGTCAACTGAAGGGGTTAGTTGGTTAGTTATCCTTGTCTGATGGTGCCTCCACCGGTGCAGCTGCCAATACTCTCAACGCGGAAGCCCGCTCATCCTGCAGGGCCGTTACCTTTTTGCGAACAGGTTCACGTCAAACAGCATGAAAGCCACCACATGGCCCAGATAGATAGGAGTCGCAACAATAAGGTTTTTGCCTGCCAGGAGACGTCTTGGGATTGCTGAGATGGGTACAGTGACATCTAACACATAATTTTTTTGACATGGAACCACGATGGCTAATTCACCCATAGATTCATTCTGGCTACAAAGAACACATGATGCCTTTGCTGTCAAAGCCATCTTCGAGGGTAACTTTATGCACAAATGTGAATTCCTGTACGTCTGGTTCCAATTGGCTGACGATCACTAAGCAAGCATTATATGCGGTTCATATGCAGATTGGCATCAGATATGCCGTGGTCGCAGGATGGCGGTCATAACCTACCGTGCGTCCGTGTTGACAATGGCACTGCCTTTTCGTCACGCGCTGAGTTCCACCTTTTTTTCTTCATTTGCAGATCAACGATGAGAGTCCGAAAGTCTGGAAGTATCTCGGTTCTGGGGCTCTTGCTTGGCTCATCTTGATACCGATCGTTGCCTAAAGCCTATCTTTCTCTCTGGCCGCTTTGACACCTCGTTTCTTTAGAGTTTTTCCTTTACTCGCCCCACCTTGGGCGGTCCGCGAACAAAACCAACGTTGAACGGTTGTTGAACTTGGCGGCGTTCTGCATTCTGACGTGGCTCTTGTAAGTTCTCGCGATATTTGCGGCTACGCCGAGCTCACAAGGCTCTTTCATTTACCCTCACATACTTTTGAACACTGCCGTTATAGGCTTCAAACACACAGATTGTGCAAATCAGCGTGTCCTTCGCCAACTCATATTATCATCGATCTGCTCACAATGATCAATGCCATGCGACTGATTTGTGGCGCTAGCATTTTCATATGATGACCAAATCTTGAACATTGCGGCCCTGGACCATGATTTCAAAAGGGCTTCGACGTTACTGTCTTCTTTGGGCAATGCTTCTTACGTCTCAGTGCTAACTCGTATCGTCCACTTGATTGTCATCTGTAATCGAAAGGCTGATGTGGGCGTTGGAACCAGCCGGACGCCTGTGATTCGACCTGGCACCACATACCCGCAACCCTCGGTGATTACCAGCGTGCGAGTGCGCACTCTCTCCTTGGAGTTCCGGCAACTTAGCCATCCCTTTTCCCGCCCTGGATTGACATTGCCAGGTCATTGCTATGGCTTTAGCCTTTCACCAATCTTTTCACGGCCGGGTTCAATGATCATACAGCTAAGAGTTACGAGTGCTCAGTCACAGACTGATCATCCTTACTCTTGACAGCGGAATCAATCCGCTGATTACAATAGATCTTGTTCCAGTCATCCAGTGCCTTGTGCCACGGTATCCACCGGGCGCCAATGCGACACATCCAGATATAGGGACGAGGACTCAAAAGAAGTTTTTCGGCAGGGCCGATAATTCGGCGGGCTGGAGAACCTGGGGAAGCTCTTGAATTCAACATGTTTCCAACCCTCCTTCCAGCAATACACGATGGTGGGGTTATTAATGCAGCTTCCTAGCACGTGGCTCACCGATACGCGATGCAAATCTCGCGCGATCATCGTCTCCTTTCAGCAGTGAAAAAAACTCTGCAGAATCGCATCCGACGTTGGTGGCGCGCGTGGCAATTGATCCAGATGCTTTACTGCTGCATATGTATCAACCCCTATCTCCTTGCTGCACCTGATAGCCCTGATCCGTGGCCCGAGGCCTCGCCGCCGCGCGGTTAATTGAATATCTGCAGAATTAGAACGCCCGCTCGTATGTGGCCAAATGTCTTGCACAGTTGCACCTCATGTGGAGTGGATTGACGGTTGATCAGTGCTGGCCCTGTTTCGCCGCATAAATGCGTGCCTGTCTGGTGACCGTATCAAGCTACACTGTGGAATAAAAGTAGCAAAGTTACAACCGTGGGTCTCCGTGGTTCCGTTGTGCGCGTGCCGATAGGTAGGGAGGAGGATAAGCACTGTGATCTCCCAAGAAAGCAAATAAATCTCAGGATACGGGTGAGTACTCCGCCGTCGCGAGCTGAGATTAAAGCCGGTGAGATGACGGCATCAAATCGCGTTCGAACAGGCTCAAGATTCTAGATATTGACGGAAAACAATCAGGATATCGCTTCCTGAATGCATATTGCTCGATCGAATTTAAAAAAAGCATGGTGTTGAGTCGTGGGGCCCCCATATCATATATCAAATGAACTAAACTGCTAGGTTGTGATGGTAGTAACACACGCGAAGACCAGTCCTCGAAACGATGCGACGATAGTATAGATACTATTATGCGCTACAATACGAGCCGTCGCGCCTATACATGATACACATCGCATACAGACCCAAAATATCGATCGAACCAGTGATTCTCACTGCTCAACGTTCAACCCTGACATTGATTCTAAATGAAGAGTATACAGCCAGTGGTACAGCACTCTAGCGCCGCCGTTAGGATAGATGCCTGTTCAAAACAAAACAAATTGATGACTTAGGCCCTGATGATGCGCTTTACTTGTCAGGGCCGCATCTAGGCCTGTCATCGCCAATTTCAACCAGTAGCATGATACTCGTACAGATATCACATCCGTCACTCAGTCTCGCGATGACTCCGACGCGAATGCTCTGATAGGCTGGCTGGAAGTTAGATATATGCGTCATATTGAGCAGCCACATACCCTCACCTGCCGGAGCTGTGTGTTCAGGGGCACCCAATCACAATCGTCGCGTGCCGGTCCTTATCGGTCTACCTGGTGGGCTGATACGTTTTTCGCGTGCGCAGACGTGAGCTCGAGCGAGTTCGGACGTATCGCTCGGCCTCCCGCGTCTGTATGCGTGTCAGGCTACCATC